>JAHWFP010044219.1:11405-24664 GCA_023313725.1 Lithobius niger | reverse complement strand
GGGCTAACGTGGCATCAGATAGTGGAATGACTCTGAAATGTGGAACCCGTACTTACGTTAAATTCCCTAGATATAATTACCAAGAATTCGATATACCGGAATCTGCTAAACTCGCGATTCTTAATCAACATAAAGTGGTGGGGGGGGAAACCACATTGACCGTGGAACCGGAATTGGATCTAGTTTTCAATAAAGATTTTGTGTTTTTCACTTACCAAATGGATAAGGTTTTGACTTTTTTAAATACGACTATCGAAAATCAGTTGGGAATGCCTTCCATTACTTTCAGTTACAATCAAGTAGGTAAACGCGTTGAAATTGACCATAAACTACCTCCAGATGCTAAGTTGTGTTTGTCTTATAGTCTCGCTAGGTTTTTAGGCTGGGATAGGTCGGATAGGTTGTTGAGGGAGAGTTATTACGACGATGTAAAAGCTCATACTAGGGCCACGACTGAAAGTATTCTGCAGCAATTTAATGACGGGAGTTGGTTCGTGTCCTACGTCACTTTTGTATCTACCATCAACGTTCCTTTAACTCCTGGTTACTATAAAACGGGACACGAATTGGCGAATGCTTTGAACAAGGCCATGAGAGAAAGAGTGCGCGCTGTTAAATATCCTAAGTTCGAATACGGGGAAGTCGGAGATGTAATGTCTATACGTTTCCCCTCCATCCTTTTATCGGCTGATAAAGAGAGTACTCCTCTGGAAGTACTGAGTATGAGCATTAACAAGGTTTTGGCGAGTAGAATAGGCTTTAGAGCCGATCATTTTTTTCATAGAGCAGTTGCATCAACTATAACTTAACTTGATCGGGGGGTTCGATTCTTTTTATATTTACAGCGACATAGTGGCGGAGACCCTAGTTGGTGACGTTCTGGCGCCTTTATTAAGAGTTGTAAGAATCGGAGAAGGCGATATGACGAATGTAATATTTACTAAACCTTACTACAAACCAGTCGCTCGTCTTAATTTCGAGACCCTTAGAGTCTATATAATGTCAGACATGGGGGTGGCCATTCCATTTAACTCGGGAGAAGTTAGCCTGACACTACACTTTAAGCGACGTCCTTAAAAAAAAAAAAACCATGCGAGCCCCTTACTCCGGATTAGATCCTCGCGTATGCGTGCAACACTATTGCCCTGTCCAGAGAGGGGGAGCCCCTTATTTTGCGGGGGGAAGAATACAGAGAGGGGGGGGCGGGTTCGGGGATTTCTTGAGCGGTATCTTTCGGTCGGCCGTCCCTTTTCTTAAAAGAGGTTTAATGGGGATAGGGCGTTATGCGCTAAGATCTGGGGGAAGGATGCTGGATGACGTAGAGTCTGGACAATCTGTTAAGGAAGCTGCTCGGACGAGATGGAGGGCGGCTAAACACGATGCCGTGGCCACTGCTACAGGTGGGCAAGTGGGAACCGGTCGCAAGAGGAAGAAGAAGCGTTGTCAATCAGGAGGTGGGAAGAGAAAACTAAGACGCCTACAGGCTTCCAAAAAACGAAGAAGCAAGCCTAGAAGAAAGGCGGACTTTTTCGGTTAAATGAGCAACAGAAAGTATATAACCGCATACTGTACTACGGCGTCTTTCATTCCACATCATCATGTCATTGAAACCAGACAGAGATTCAGTCCCCTGCACCAAGGAAGAACTTGAGCTCTTTACGACACCTCCCGTGCAGGTGACCGTAAATGATGACACTCTAGTCGAGTATCATCCTTTAGCCACATTAAGTGACGGTGCTCCTATCGAATTCGTGGTTCCTGGAGCTGCCGACTGTCTCTTGGACTTGAGTCAGTCGTTTTTACACATCCAGTGCAAAATAGTTAAAGGTGTAGCGACGACTATAACAGACACCGAGAAGATTGGTCCTGTAAATCTACTTTTACATTCTCTTTTTTCGCAATGCGATTGTACATTAAATGGAAAACAAGTGTCTAATAGCGACAATGGGTACGCATTTCGTTCTTATTTAGAGACTTTATTGACTCATGGCACCGATGCTAAAGCCGGTCACCTCTCCAGTCAACTGTGGGAAGCCGATACTGCCGGTAGTTTCGATAGTGGTAATCCTGGTGGAAGTAACGTTGGTCTTAAAGCACGCACCAAACGTGTCAAGACTAGTAAAGTTATAGACCTGTACGGTCGCCCTCACTGCGACCTATTTCAGCAAGACAGACTTTTGTTAAACAATGTCGATCTCCGTCTCAAATTAACTCGTAGTAAAGATGCATTCTGTTTAATGAGCGCCGAGACCAACCCGAGCTACCGCGTGAACATCACTAAGGCAGCCTTGTTCGTCCGCCGAGTCACACCATCACCGGCTGTGTTGGTGGGGTTCACCCAGGCCTTAAAAGACGGTTCCGCAAAGTACCCAGTCCGCCGTGTTGAAATTAAAACTTTTACTATACCTCAAGGTAGTCTACAAGGCAATCTCGATAATGCCGTCCTGGGAAACATGCCTTCGTTTTGTCTTCTCGGCCTGGTTTCGAATAGTGCATACAACGGTAGTTATACTAAAAATCCTTACAACTTTGCCAACTACAACGTTAATTATCTCGCTTTGCAGGCCGATGGAAAAACTATTCCTTCTATTCCCTATAAACCAGACTATGACAATTCTTTATACGTGCGAAATTATTACTCACTTTTTCAAGATACCAACAAACTGGTTTCGGGCTCGCCTCCACCCATCGCGTATGGTGATTACCCGGAAGGCAATGCGCTGTACGCCTTTGACTTGACTTCTGATAAAAGCCAAGGAGAGTGCCATTACAACCTCATTCGTCAAGGATCTCTTCGTATCGACATTAGTTTCAAAGAAGCCCTTACGGAAACTATAAATTTAGTACTTTACATGGTGCATCAATCCGTACTCGAAATCGATCAATCTAGAAACATTCTATATGAACACTAAAAAACAATGCAAACGGATCAATTGCGCGCCGCAGCTAGCAGTCACAAGAAGCTAGGGGCTTTATTCGGTGACGTGTACGCTTCCGATCAGCTACCTAGAACAGCCACCCATTCGGCGTACATCGTTAATTTGGACCCCTCTTCCAAACCAGGTAGTCACTGGATCGCCATCTATTTCGACCACCTCAAAGCGTCCGTTGACTATTTTGACAGCTATGGTCTGAAGCCTACTAACGTACACATCCTGCGTTTCCTCGGTAGGAATTCTACCTTTAAGAATTATAATCTACACACCTACCAAGGACCTTGTAGTACGGTATGCGGCCAATACTGCCTTTATTTTCTATATCATAAAGCCAATGGTCTCCCCATGACTCGTATCCAACAACATTTCCATCCTATGACGAAGGATTTTAACGACCGCCGTGTCGTTCGCTTCGTCAAAAGACACTTTAAATTCGTTACACCTTCCGAAAATAAAGACTGCTTTCAATGCTGTAAGCCGTTGTTATGATCGACTGTGGGGGGGAAAATGAGACTGACGTTGCTGTTGGTGTTTTTTTTTTTCCTAGGGGTCTTAAACCCTCTTAAAAAATGTACGGGTCTTAAACCTTTTTTAATTTTTTTTATTATATAAATGTTTCACTACAGGGTCCTAAACCCTCTTCAATCATGTTGTGAATTTTTTTTGTATTATTTACCTATTTTGATGAGGAGGTCTTAAACTTCCTTCAATGTACATAGTGTGGGATTTTTTTTATTATATAAATGTTTTGCTAAAGAGATCTTAAATCTCCTTCATTGTACATGGTGGTGGGTTTTTTTTTATTATATAAATGTAAAGAGATCTTAAATCTCCTTCATTGTACACGGTGTGGGTTTTTTTTTTATTATATAAATGTTTTGCTAAAAGAGATCTTAAATCTTCTTAAAAATGTAGGTTTTTACTTAATAAATTTTTCCCTCGCAAGGGGGAATTTGTGTTTGCGTAGCTTCGTGTCCGACTTTACTTATTTTGTTTATTGTTCATACTTGTTCTTTTTTTCGGCCATATCTTTTATTAACGTCTACGATAAACACCTAGTTTTCTACTGGAAACCTAGGCGACGAACTTAACGTTGGTTTCGACTACGCGGCATCATGCAATTAGAACCAACGAAACACCGTTGGGCCACTCGGACGACTAGCGTTTGAGAATTCCAAATTCGGGTGATGAACACGATACGTCAACGGATACCTTTTTTAATTTTATTTTTTGTTTAACTTCGTCACATTTAATTTTTTGTTTTTTTTGCCACACATTCCCTTACGTATCGCAGCGGATTACGGGCCTCCTGGTGGTATCGCCCGGGTGTTGTCTGGAAGAGCGCCATCGAAGGGAGCCGTATTACACAAACCCTACAAACAACGTGTATTACGACTCGCTGCGATGACGCCTCCTTCCACATGATAGCTAGACCGTATGCGCGCAATATGGCCTTTTGCGATATCACTTCTTTACATGTCTCACTTCTTGTTTGTATTACATCTTATAAACTACAGGTGGGACTTTTGCTTTTTATAATACCTAGTTTCTGATTTTTTTATGGGTATAGAGGCTTATCCCCTTCGCTGGACGCTCCCGGGGATTCGTTACTAGCCGTCAGTTTCCCCTTCAGGAAACTGCCGGTGGATTTTTGGGTTTTTACTTACCTAGCTGTTATCACTCCGCTCCCTCAGCCTTGTCCACGTTCTTAAATTCTCAGTCTGCACTACGTTCCGCTTATCGAATTGAAGGCACTACTTCGGCTGATATCGCTTCGTTATAGCCTATATGATTTGCGAAGGTGAGCTTTTTAGGCTCCCTCCGTCTCCGCCTGACGTCGCTTCATTTTGTATTTCTGCCGTGTCTAATCTCTTGGTTTGTTTTTTTGTTTCAGTCCCCCACCATACCATACACACAACTACCCCCGACTAGATGAAGGCCGTCAGGTGGTATTATACGTACACCATTATTGTTTCGCTTTCAAACACCTTTTTTTTTTTTACAGGCAGAAATATAAAGGTTCCATGCTCAATCCTCATACTTAAGGTAACCCTCAATATGTGTGGCTTCTGACTATGCTTTATATTCTAGTATTTTTCGGCAATTCTGGTTTCTTACCTTTTTACAGCTTCCAGACCGACTTGAAGGAGCTGCCTTGAAGAGGAAACCATACTTACACTCAATCCAACTTGAAGAGACAACGTGGGCATCCTCATACTTAAGGTAACCTTCAACACATGTGACTTCTGACTATGTTTTTATATTCCAGTATTTTTTTCGGTAATTCCAATTTCTTACCTTTTTACAGCTTTCAGCCCACCTTGAAGAAGACCCCTGGCTCGAAGATCTAACTGTCTCAGGCTTTTTTTGCTGTTATTTCACAACTGTAATATGCATGTACCTCTAAACGATTTTTAATAAAAAAAAAGTGTATCTCCTGCCTATCACTTTTACCTATGCATGCACGCAAACAGGGAGGTCTTTTCAACTGGTAACAATTATTATCCCGGCCGGGCAAGCACAGATGCGGCAGGGATATGGGGCGGGTATCTAGCGTTCAATGGGGGAAAAATGTTGATCCTAGGTGCACGGGGACCGACCAATAGACCCAACTCTGTGCTGAAGTGTACTAGTCACCTGGAGGAAACAGTTATCCCGGGCGGGCGACGCGTAGATGCGGCAGGGATATGAGGCGGGTATCTAACGTTCAAGGGAGGGAAAATGTTGATCCTAGGTGCACGTGGACCGACCAATAGACCCTAGATGCACGCGCCTCCCCCCCTAGGATTTAAATGTGGTACCCAAAAAGCATGGGGCTCTGTTAGGCTGTAACCCTATACTAGACACCCGGGTGATTCTAACTACTCGCACACACACCTCTACACACAACAAAAACCCTTCCTCGTTGCTTATTTACTTTTCACGCCCGCTCCCACTCATTTCCAAAAGTGTCAATTTTTGTTGTCATACCACACGTGTTTGGGCGGGGAGTAGGGAGGACTTCTTTGGTTGGGGCGGTGAGGGGGAGGGAAGCAGGAACGGATAAAATGAGGTAATTACACAACAGGGATTTCATGATGACAGTGCAGTAATTTTTTTTTACGCAACGAGTTTGATGTAGCTCCTCAAAAAAAAAAGCTTACCAACCTGCCTAGCATGTTCTTAGTAACTTTACACAAAAATATACTGGAAGTATCTCAACAGAAACACGCGAGAAAAACACCATAGAAACTGGAATGGTTTTTTTGCAATATTATTAGCGTTGCAACGTGGGGGATTTCTACCGCATCGGTTTGTTTACGTTTTCACTATCAATGCGCGAGACAAGGCAAACTGGGATTGAAGCTGCGTTAGCTGCTACTACCTCACTTAGCCTTGGCGCGAGCACGTTGATTCACGCTTGACGTCACGCGTCTTCCAGCCGGCGGATATTACGACATCGGTATCAATCCGCACGTTCGGCTCGCGGGCCTATATTGTTACGCGATTTCGCGTGAGTGAAGCGGCGGTACCGTTCCTTTAAATTTTTACAGGAGTTACGCGGATATGATAATATCTATATTTGGAGTTCACCTTCTCTGTAATGTGGCAACCCGGACCACTACACTGTGACTTATGTTAGCGCTTATTAGCTCTCGACGCACTATACAGATTCAATCCCAACTCTGTTCCGAAGTCTTGTCGCGTGACGTCACTTCGGTGGAAGCGGTTGGATATAGTGTAATCTTGGACTAACTCTCTCTCTTAGAGATGGACGAGTCATCTACCCCAGCCGCCATACACAGCCCGTGTGCCCGGTGCTGTCAGAAGACTGGCAGCGCGACCTTGTATCATGGGAGATCGAAACTATTTAGCATTACTAAAAAATAAATAATAATAATTGAAATTGAAAAATTAATCGTTTAAAACTTATAAATTAGATTAGGACATTAAAATTATTTTAATATAGCTCAAAACTCGCTGATCAAGGTTTCTTTTTTTAATCCAACATTCAATTTTAAAACGGTTGTAGATATGAGTGGCGTTAAGTATAACACACGGTTTGTGCGCCGGGCGAACGCTTAGGCTGAATCTTCTTCCGTGGTTCACATTTCTTGTAACGAACGGAATTCTGTTTGAATCGGACACAGAACAAGTTCTTCAACTTTGGATGTTGCCCACGCAGGGGCGGACCATCAGGGTGTTCAAGGTGTTCAGCTGAACACGGGCCCTGGCTCACGAGGGCCCTGCAAGGGCCCTGCACATTACAGAATTAGAATGCAGAATTACAGATGAATTTAAACGAAAAAGTCACAAACCCTCAAAAAGCCATTCAGCCATCATCGGCTCTCCCGAATCAGTTAATTTCATTCAGGAAAACTCTGGACGAACTTGCCACTCTACTGATGATTGAAAACTGAGCAATTTCGGCAAGTTTTCATGACGTATGTACTGCATGTGTGTTCTTTCTCACCAGTTACATGTAGAAAGTAAAGCAGAGCGGTCATTTTCTAGATTAAAGATAATTTCTTAAGCAGGAAAGACTAAGTGGGTTATCCCTACTGTCGACAGAAACCATCATGCTACAAAATTTGACATAATTGCAGCAAATGAGTGAGGTGTTTGGTGAGCAGAAAACTCGTAGAGTGAACTCTTGAGCAATGATCATGTAAATACAATGTCATGCATTGAGAAGGTTTAAGGTAGGAACCTTATCGAAAAAAACAACAAAAAAAAACATTTTTTTCACATTTTTTATATTTGTTGTTCTATTGGGTGGGGGTTTTCCCGTTTAACTCTCGTCACGGATTTCGAAGTGGCGCTGCGATCCAGTTCAGGCCATTTTTTAATAAACTAACTGGTGCTCCAAGTGGAGCACCAGCCTTCTCGATTGAAGCACCAGTCAGCATCATGGAGCAGTGGAGCACCAGCCGTTGCAGCCCCTTTACTCAAAGATCAAACTCATTTTTTAATTTAAAAAAAAATCATTTCGATAAAAAAAATTTAATTATGGTGAAACGAATATAACGAATATGTGCAAGCTTTTGATGCAAGTTGTTCATTATCGGTTATTTTCCGAAATTCCGAATGCCTCCAACCCAATATAGTTTAAATATTAGAACGAAAATATTAGGATGGCATTAGTGTCCAAATCATTCGTTCAGTGGCGTGTACAGGGTGGGGAAAAGGGGGAGGGGCGGCATTGTCCCTACCCTTTTTGTAAAAAAATAAAATGCTCTTTTAGGGAAAAAAAAAGAATATGCCTTAATTTGATTTTGTGCACCGATAAATACTGGCACTGCAAGCAGGAGAAAGGACCTAGATAGATGCTTTTGATGAAGCCAACAGTGACTCGTAGCAACCTGACGTTGCCGTGGTACATTATTTTAGGCCTAATTTTCTTTTTTTTAGGCCTAATTGTTTTAAATGCAGTTTTAATTTCATAAGTAGCAGACTAGCAGTGCCTAATGGGGAATTTGTTCTCCAAAAAGGGCAAAAAGACGACCAGGAGGGCCAAGAAAGGGGCAGGAAAGGGTAAAACAAACTCTTACCAAAAGTTGCCCTCTCGGAGGTCTGTGCATGCTACCGCGTGTGCTCTTTCATTTTCATTCCCATGGCATCACTACGTAGTATACTCAGTCCAGTCAAAGCCTCGTAAAGTAAATGAAACATATTTTAAGTAGTATAGATTTCTGAAAACTTGAGAGCAAAAATGTATTCCGACCCCCTCCTCCCCTCTCTAACCGCCCTATGGACGCATAATCGTGTCCATTTTTGGCTATTTGGAGCACCACTTCATGCTTCTTAAAAAATGCCCTGATCGAGTTTGCAGGCAGCCGAACGTAAATCGTCCATCTCGAAGAGTGTATAGTTAGTCCAAGGTGAAATCGTGTGATCGGCTGCTGTGCTATTAGGTGACTTTAGGAATGCGGGCGCGCAAAGCACCTGATCGGCTAGACTTGTGAGGTGTGATGAATTGTGGGGGGCATTCTTGTTGTTGTTTATAGGGGCAGCCACTTTTGTTTTTATACTTGCTCTCTTTTTGTTATTTTGACGTTTTGTCAAGTTATTACGGTTAGTTTCGCAGAGTAAAAAAAAAAAAAAGTAATAGAGTGAATTTTGAATCTGGTATTTTGGTTATGAACAATAACTTCTGAATTGTTTTCGAAGTTTGTAAATATTACTTTTATGCGTTTTGGCAACTCAAGTTCCGCTATCAGCTGGTATGAAAGTTAAAGGAAAATTTGAGTGCGAGAAGCCAGAGGAAGTATATAGAAGCTTTATTGAAAATAACTGCTGTTAAACTGTTTAAATCTTCTTCTATTAAAAAAAAAAAAAAGAATATAGGGGCTCTTGTGCGGGGAAGGCGTGAACATTTTAAACGATAAAGATTGGTAACTTGTAAAGTGTGAAGGTCTTTGGCACATTTACATTAGGAGGGGTGAGTGCAGCGTTGGAGCACACCTCCGTCCTCCACTTCCTCAGGTGCTCACCAGGGCATACCTGGTTTCCTGTAGATCATTACCAAATTCAGTTGTATGTACAACCACCAGTGGCGTGCTTGATGTAAGTAAGTAAGTAAGTTTATTACAATAAACAATTGCAGTATGACAATGCAGTATGTGCCCACATCCCACAAGAGCTGATGCCCGTGTGTGGCATGTAGGTACCATACAAGAAATTATAAAACAAAACATTGTATAAAAAGAAAAATTCGCTGCAAAACTTTAGTAACAACATGTAATTAATAATAGAATTATTTAACTATAAACATAAAACGAATTATAAAATAATGGGAAGGTAATGGATAGACAAGGTAAGACATACTTATTGCGAAAGAAAGTTTAGCTTACAATTTTGAATAACTTTTCTATAGAGTCAGTGCTTAAGCCCAGTAGCCATTTATACAAGGATTTGTGGAATGAATTAATCTCAACAATTTCTTTTAAGTTGTTCGGTAAACTATTGTATAGCTTGCTGCCAAGGAAATAGCTGCATTTATGTAATCTTTCTTTATTTACTTTAGGCTGGATAACGTAATTGTTCGATTCACTCCTAGTGTGGTAGTTCGTTACTAAACGAGTTGTAGCATGAGTATTATTCCTCCGAAAACGAATTATAACTCGATACACATATAAATGGCGAACTGGCAGAATACCTAGCTGCTGAAAAATAGGTAGCGAATGTTCATTTTGTTTTTTGAATGTCATTACTCTGACGATCTTTTTTGAAGCATAATAACTGGAGCAACAGCGTTCATATACGTTCCACCCCAGCATGTAACGGAATACTGTAAGTATGAATGACCCATGGCAAAATAAAACATTTTTAGCGTGTCAAGTGAGACATGCTTTCTGAGATAGTATAATTTACATAACAGACCCCTGAGCCTACTAATAACTGTACTAATCTGACTCCTCCAATTTAATGTGTTGTCCAAGGTTACGCCAAGGTATCGTACATCATTCACTTTTTGGATTGGAGAACAATCACACGGCAGGCTGAGCTGCATTGAACAATTATGCATTTTTAAATTATTAACAGTTGGCCCATCTCTCTCTTTCAGTGAAAAATGAATGTAGTTACTTTTAGTAACGTTTAAGGTTAAAAGGTTCTCGATGAACCAGTCTCCGATCAAAACGAGGTCTTGTTCAATATTTATTGAGGCTTGTATTTTATTTTTGTTAACCGCAAGAAGTGCAGTGTCATCAGCAAACGAAATAATACTAGAATGAGTCTTTAATTTGTAAATATCATTAATGTAAATCAGAAAGAGGAGTGGCCCTAGAACTGATCCTTGAGGCACTCCTAAGGTCACCAAAATATTGTCACTAAAATGATTTCCGATTTTTGTGCATTGTGATCTGTTTGATAAGTAATCCTTGAACCAGTCGAGCGTGTGAAGCCTCTGATTCCATAACGGTCTAGTTTCTGTAACAATCTTTTATGGTTAACAGTGTCGAATGCTTTCATTAAGTCCAGAAAAATACCAACAACAACACTGTTTGAGTCCAGTGCAGCATAAGTTTCCATAAGAAAAATTTGGACAGCATCTTCAGTACAACAATTTTTCCGAAAACCGTATTGGTTGTTATGGAGAACATTATTTTTCTCCAAGAAACCAGTAAGTCTGTTTTTCATGGCCTTTTCGAGGAGTTTTGATAAAATCGAGAGTAATGCAATGGGCCTATAATTATTTGGTTCAATACGACTTCCTTTTTTAAAAATAGGAATAACAACGGTGTGTTTCAGAATTTGTGGAAAAACTCCAGTAGTGAACGAAAGATTGAAAAGGTGGACAAGGATCGGTGTGATAATGTGCTTCACTGACTTAATGCATTCAGCAGTAATACCGTCAAACCCTGCACTTTTGCCAGACTTAAGGGGGTTGATAAGATTATTGATTTCCAGCTCTGTGACAGGGGCAACAAAAAAGGAATGTTTATTAGTAGAAGGCATGTATTTACTCTTAGCAGAGTTTTGGGAAATTTTGCTTGCTAAATTCTTTCCAATATTTCCAAAGAAATTATTAAATTCGTTTGTGTACCTATTTGGGTCGTTATCAAGTCGAATGGAAGTCCCATTTGCATTGATTTCGTCTGGGTATGTACTAAATTGTTTCTTAGTTCCCGTAATTTCATTTAAAATTTGCCACTGTTTACGGCAGTCACCATTTGTTTTACTCATTTTATGTTGGTAATATTTATCCTTTGCTTCATTGATTGCCTTTTTAAGGACGTTCCTGTATCTAACAAAGTTGTCACGGTATGCTTGATTATTTGGGTGTTTTTTCATGAGTTTGTAAAATTTATCTTTAGTTCTGACTGAATTTAAAACAGCAGTAGTCATCCATGGATTAATTTTCCTATATTTGGCTGAGATTGTAACGTTATAAGTCGAATTTGTAATACTGAGTCGCAGTATATCTACAAAGGCTGTCATAGTTGTATTCACATTTAGATCATGTAAAATCCCGGACCAGTTTTCTTTTGAGAGGTAATTGTTTAATTTATTAAAATCAGTTTTAGATACAGATTTTCGAGAACGGCCATCTCCATTGTTGTGTTTTGTAGCATTGACTTTAACGTTGAATGCAACTGCGTAGTGGTCCGTGATGTTGAGTTTTATCAACGCCGAATTAAATTTATCAAAATCATGCTTTTAATGAAAATATGGTCGAGGCAAGATTTGCTTTGGGCTGTGATTCGAGTATATCTGTTCATAAATGAAACAAAACCATTTGCCAAAAGATCGTCAAAGATCGTCAAGTCCGTTTAATAAAGCCTATACAAGGCAGCCCCGCTATGGAGCAAGGCTTCTCCCTATGACTCTTATTGGTTGTTCACCTATCGCTTTGCACCCACGCAGTATGTGGGCCTTTATACATTCCAGTGCTCACTATAAGTGATGAATTGTACGATTCGAGGGAGATAAGAGATTCTAAAATCAGTAGTTGTTTGACACGGTTTACGGTGAGAGTACTAAAAAAAGCTGCTTCCAGTGGTCACCGCTGCCTACTTTCCTGGCCAGTCCGCCCGTGTGGAAAGCCTTTAAGGTAACTTGGTAGGGGAAAGGGGCAAAAAAAAAATGGTTTTTTTTTTGCCCCTTTCCCCTACCAATTTTTTTTAAATTAGTTATTTTTAAAATTAGTCTGAAATATCTACTTTATAAATATGAACGTTTTACGTTGTTTAATCCACTAAATTTACTTAAAAAAAGTCGTTTTTATAGGCTGCTGTATACCATTGGCAATATTCTTAAATATTTTTAAACGCGCGTAGCCAAAAATTAGATTAAAAAAAAAACTTACACAAAACTATTGGACAGAAAATCTGGATTTTTTGCAAGGAGCTTCCTTATAATACGCGCGCCGGTTCTTGAGTCCTCTGAAAAATTGTCATCGACTGTTTTTGCCAGCAGCAGTGGAGCTCCCTGCATGTAACCAGCATTGTAGACTGCTCTGCGGGAAAGCCGACCGGCCAGCTGCTGAAATCCGTTCATTGGTAGACGTGTGCTATGCCAGCAGAAGAAAAAAATAACCTTTTTTTTTTATCCCTAGCAGGCGCGATTTACGCTTAAAAAAGGTTTTTCGTGTTAATAAAAAAAAAAACGGAAATAAACGTTGCTACTGGAGGCTACTGGCGGCATAAGTGGTTAAGAAAAAATACTTGTTTCTGTTCTTTACTTGAAAAAAAAAATATTTCGCGATTGATAACCCTTACGAGATTCTTAGTGTATGTAACACTAGGTTGCGTTGTTTTCAACTCGTATTTTCAAACTTATTATACTGCAACCAGGGGCGTCGTGCCATTAGGGAACCGGGGAGGGGGGGGGGGGGGGGGG
>JAHWFP010044219.1:970-11305 GCA_023313725.1 Lithobius niger | reverse complement strand
CCCCCCCCCCCCCCCCCCGCCTTATCTCAATTTCCCATAAATAAACACGATTTTGGCTTGTGCGCGGACGGCGGACAGCCTGGTACCAGCCTTTCCTTTTAAAGAGTGTCAATTCAGGTCTTCCAGCTGTCTCAGACTTATTAAAGCGTTCTGCCAGCGTTCCCCCAGTCCCCTAGTGTCCCTTAGTTGGAAAAATCCCCCCCCCCCAATTTTATGGGTGTACGACGAATCAGAAAGAGACCTACAATTTCAGGGAACATTTTATATAATTCTTGTTCTCCTCTGAAATTGCAGGTCAAATTGTAATTCACGTTTTTATTCTTGAAAAACTTTATTGTCTACTTGTGCGCCTCCAGAGTTGTAAATTTTTATAGAGATACGAGCTTGAGGGGGTGCTTTTTTTTTTTTTTGGCGAAGCTGTTTTTGTAGTTATTTATTTTTCCCCCCAAACCCTCCAAAATTGGTTGCCTGCCGGGGGGGGGGGGATTTTGTATGTATTACGTTTTAGAAAAAATAAGTGGGAAACAAACGTTTATTCAATACTACGAGATAAAACAGGACATCTGACTCTTATCACTATTTGGTGGATATGAAAAGGAATCATATTTATGCTTTTACAAAAGACCTTGTTTGGATCAACAGTCAAACTCAGGGAGATTCTTCCAAAGCCAAATTTGTTGTTCTTGCATTCTATTTACGGTAGAATAACATATTCCAGTGTATTCTGCAGTAGCCTTTAATGAATCCTTCTTACTTTCCAATATACTGTTGGGGAATACATCCCGCTGATATCGAAGCGCAACGATTATAATTACTTCCCTGGCTTGACTGTTGATAGCTTTTCCTTGACGAAGTTTAGAACGTGGTGGAGTGGCCGCTACTTTTTTCAGCTCTGTCAGTGCGCCTTGTTGCCAGTACAACTCACTCGATAATTTGCGTTGCATCATGGGAGGACTCAAGAAAGGACGCGACCATTACAGGTAGTTCTGTACATAACTGACTACAATTATGGTTTTCCACGGAACACTCAAGTTTTTAGAATTTATAATATGTAATAATAGCGTTATTAATTAAACATGTAAATGTTAAAAAAAAATTTCCTAAACTATTTGTATGACTTTGTGTTTTACAACCCTACTAAGTTTCAAAGCTGTAGGTGTACAGACGTATTTTTATAATGGTACTTGAAGTTGTGACATTTCCCCCATAGAAATACATGGGAATGCCAAGTTGCCTTAATCTTAGTTAGCTGTTGTCAAAACCAGCTTCCTACCAATTATCCGGACAAATGAGTAAACCTGATATTCAACTGGAATTTGAAAGGTCGTCGTTCCTCCCATTATATGATGAACCTCGCCCGTATTCCTTCTCCGTATTGATCTAGCCAATTTCGAGGAATAATTAGCGAGGAGGTCGAGGCCATCTCTCATGTCTTGTCATTAATACACTCATTTTGAATACGCGAGTAAAAATCTGTAATTTTCGTTTATTGCCAACTGATTTACAGATCAGTCGGGATGTCCTGGGTTCGAGTCCCAGTCAGGGCAGTTGTCTTTTCTTTCTTTCTTGGACTAGTGTATTGTGTTATCCTCACAAGGCCAGTCTTTAATGCAGACTGCTTGCTTCATTTACCCTTTACCTTGTGATTTCTTTCTTTATTTACAGATCAGTATTTAAAAAATAATAATATGCGAAATGCGAAGAATTCTCCATTCAAGAATTAACCACAAATTCATGTCTATCAAAACCGTTTCTTTGAAACAAAAGAAAAGCATTGTACTTTAGGGTTTTCGGTTTTTCATAAAGTAGTTGTATAGCTTTAGTCGCATTAAATGTGGTAAGATCTTTCACCCTGAATTTTAATTCCCGAAACTGGTATTGTTTTAGATTTTTTTGGTAATTCCTAAATGGATAGCTGCGGGCACTGGGGCATCAGATTCGATAGGCGTCCGGTCCCAGCTGTACATCTCTGGCTTCTTATAGACCCAGGTTCGATCCTGGTGAAGGGAAGTGAATATTGACGGGTTTTTCTCCGGTTGTTTCCCGCCCGTTGCACGAGGGTTTGCTCCGGGTACTCCGGTTTCCTCCCTTATGCGGCAAAAAAAAAAACTGTCATAATGGTGGTACCTCTTCCACTTAACATTTGCAGCTTGGGTATTTGGGTGGTGTGGATGCCTCGTGCATCGTCTCTTTCTATTTCAGACTTCTTGTCCATTTGCACCGTCAGGAGTAAGACCATACGAGGGGTAATACGCAAGATACTTATTTCATTCATAAAACTTATTTTATTTTAATTTGAAAGTTGGCATACCATTATGATTTAGCCCAACTGTAACAACTCGGTTACAAAACCTAACTTGCTGTGAAATACTGTTAGGGCGCATTTATGCTACCTTCTCGCTCGCCGAACGCTATTTGCTTGGAAACCGTTATTTATTTACGACTAATTTCCCGTTTTTGTTAAATTAATGCGGCAATAGGCAACAAATTAACTGTATTATAAATAACAACACGGATAAAGAACAAGGTGCAACAGTCATTTTAAACATTGCTACAACATTGTTGCCATTTCACGCTATTTCCAAAATTTGCTCTTCTCGCTCAAAAAAAACAGCATCTAGCAGTGATCAAAAGACGGCAGAATAAATAGCTACTCGCAGCGAGAATTCAAAATCCAACATGGCATCCGTTTCGGGGTTGTCGAATTGAAGACTTAGAATGCTAAACCTCCCATCACTCAAATGGTGTAGGCAGGGAGGGAATGTGATTTACATGTTTAAAGTACTCCAAGGTTTCCTTCCCAAGTTTGATAACTCTCTTTTCGAACTTACTCATCGAGTCAAAACACTCGAGGCAACTCACTCAAACTTCAAGTTTCGGGTCCCCATTACAAGTCAGTTAGACATTCCTTTGCATACCGTCATGTCTTATTTTGGAATAGTTTACCACACGACGTAATTAATTCTCCCTCTGTTAACGTTTTCAAAAACAGTTTTCGTCTCCGATGAACTTAAATATGATTATCAAGATTGATCGGCCACACCAACCATGTTTAAATGATCAGTAAGTCGTAGAATGTTATTTCGGAATTGGTATTGAGCACTATTGATTCCATTTTCGACAGAATAGAGTTAGTGGTATAATTTATTGGTTATATTACAAATTGTATAGATTTCTATATTACATTGAATTGTACATAACGACGACATATGTTTGTTAAATAAATAAATAAATAAATAAGACAAATCATCGAATACTGGCATTCAGAAATCTGTCCGTCGTCTTGTACAGCAGTAAAAATTGTTTTCTAGTTGTCATAAATCGACGCTGTCATGTCGCACGCTTCGCGAGGCACGAGTAGGAGATTTGCGCCCGCTTTGTTGCCATGGTTACTACGTATAGACAACTTGAAAGCCACATTCTTCGGTAAAGGTGAGAAGCAGGCAGCATATTTAGTATTAACCAAGTAAAAGCTAGTAAGCGAGAAAATTTACGTTGCTAAACCAGCCCTTATTTCCGATTCGTTTTTGATGTTAGGTATCTTGAACTTCTTGTTGTTGGTTTGCAGGTAGCCTTGGTTTACAGCGTGCCTTTTGGTATAGTTTCAGGTTTTTAGTATCAATTTAAGGGTGCTAAAAATGTAACGCTTCGTCTGTGCACATGCATTCCTTGAGGGTATGCGTATGTGTAAAAGAAAACTAGTTTCACCATATCGCTTACCCATAATCCACTACGAACTAGCGGCACAGTAGTGTTTGGCGTGGGTTAAACCCTTCCGTGTCGGCCTCACTGCTATCCTGTCTTTCCGGTGGTTAACCGTTTCGCTGAATACTGTTTTGCCCCAGGTCCCGTTTGGCCGAAAATCTTTTCCCGTTTTGCCGTAAATTAAGCCTTTCTTAAAATTCGGCAAAAGGTGAATTCCCATTTCACCGAATCAAAACATTCTTCAAAAATATTACATTAGAGAAGTTAAAGAAGCAATCCTGCTTGATGCCTTAATTCTTTCTTAAAATCGGTTGCTGATGGTATATGTTTAGCCGCAGCGAGCGCGTCAGTATGAGCGAAAAAAACAATTTGGAAAAAAATATATATTTGGTCAAACGGGATTCGTAGTAACGGAAATTCCCCCTTTTGCCGAGAATGAAGATACTGATTAAAATTCGGCGAAACGTGATTTGGCAAAACGGGATTCTCTAACGGGTCATCGTGGCTGAGCGGTGAGCGAGCTCAGCCTGGTTGCTGGAGGTTTGCGGATCTGGTCGAACCCCTGGAAAGGGGACCTTAGCAAAGTTCCCACCAGAACTGCCGACCAGGGTAGCGTGAAAGGCTACCATGCTCCTTCAGCGGCTGTGGGAACTAGTCTGGACAATCTTTCGGCTCTTACGATGATCTGAGGTTTCCCGGATCGAATCCCCGGGTTGGCATCTCCCTTTACCAGAAATCTCTTCTTCTCTAAATAGTTTGAACGGTAATGTTCAAAATTGGGCCGGTTCAGCCACACAAGCATTAGATTGCTTCGGCTGACTTAGGGCTCAACAAAATTACTCAATTAAAAAAAAACTGCCTTTCCTCCCCTACGGCTATTAATAAACTGGTTATTCAACAGAAGGACTTACAAAAGAGGTCAAATCGGTTGGTCGTTCTTATCGCTTTCTTTCATCAGATCGTGGACACACGGACTTTGCTCTTCTGGTTTCTGTTCTTCTTCTGCTTGTGCGTGGAGGAAGAGTAAACGTTAGGAAACGATAGGATATCTTTAGTTTATCTCAAATTTCGTTTAGCTCTAATATCTTATTTCATTCGGCTCACAAATATCTGAAATCTCGTATACGTAAACTATCGCAACTCTCGTAAATCTTGAATATCTCAAATCTCTGATATCTCAAACATTTCAAATCTCGTACATCTCAAATATTTCAAATTCGGTATGTTTCAAATTATCACATCTTTTTTATTACCGTTATGTGAAATTTTGTCTTTCTTTTCTCTCTAATCTCGTATATCATAAATATCTCGTATCTCTCAAATATCTCAAATCTTGTATACTTTAAATATCTTAAATCTCTTACTTCACAAATATTTCACATTTCGTAGCCTATGTCTCAAATATCTCCCTTCTCGTTCGCATATTTCTGTTATGTCAAATTTCGTTAATCTAAAATTTCGCACGCAAATATCTAAACTTACGCAAATCTCGTACATTTCAAATTCGTAAAATAAGCCTTGTACATCTCAGGTATCTAGAATGTCATATATAGCAAATATCTCAGATATGTTAAATGGTGTGCATCTCAATTATATCATATCTCGTGCATCTTCAAACTTGTGTATATCAATCAGTACATACCTCCAAACTTATGTGTAACATATCTTGTGTATCTGAAATACCTCAAAACTCGTATACGCATATTTTCTCAAATATTGTATATCACAAATGTCACATGTCTCAAATATCATGTTCCTCAAATAACTCGAATGTAGTTATTTCAAATAGATGAAATCGCGTAGCTCAAGTATATCAATTCTTGTGTATCACAATTATCTAAAATTTCGTATATTTGCCTCGTGAATATCATCCCACATCTCAAATATCTCAAATATCTATCTCAGATATTATATAACTTAACTCACGTATGTCTCGAAACAACGTAAATTTAATATATGTAAAATATCTCAAATGCCTGTGTCCTGTTCTTTATCCTGTTCTTAAGAAAAAACTAGCTTTCCGTGAGCTTGGTAGTTTTCTTTTCGGTCAAAGTAATAGTTATTGGTTAAAAACTATTGGTTATCGATTTTTAAACCACGGCTGCGATGATTTGGCCACGAGACATGCAAATACGTCGTTCTTAATAAATAACATATTTATATCACGGTTGGGACGTCAAGCTAACTCGTATTTAATTAAAACGTGTTTGTGTTTTGTGAAAATATCTCGAAATGACTGAAGGTCATTCCATTTTAGTTTACTGAGGGTGGAGTGGTTGGTAGACCGACGAGTCGTTTACGTCCGTTTGTGGGGGAGTGGGCAGGAAGGATGCGCAGCATCGTTTCGCCGTATTTCACGCTGCCAGGTCGCTTGTGTTTTCGAAGCTTTTTGGAGTGATAGAACTTCGACAAAAGGCTGCAAGGATAGAATGACATTCTGGGAAGGTATGTAATTCATTTTGAGCGTTTGTAGTTTGAGAATTGTTTAAAAACTACGGTAATAGGGTATCGGTATGAATGAAGGTCATTGCATTTTAATTTATGCGGGGGGGGGGGGGGTTAACGCAGCGTGGATGGCTTAGATAAGGGCCTGACGTATAAGAGTTTGCAGTGATGGGATTTCATTCCTTTTAAGTAATTAAGTTTTGTATGTTTTTATTGCGTTATGTTTTTTTTTTCACGATGTATTTGGTTGGTGGTGTGTGCGTTCCAGGTCGCGTGATCCGGAAGTGTCAAAAGTGTGGGTTATTGGCAAAAGTGTGGGTTATCAGCAAAAGTGTGAGGTAACTTGATAAGTCACACTTTTTGCGATGACGCACACTTACGGTGTTGGTTAACGGGATTTAACCAACGGAAATTTAGCATGGCGTTGAGTTAGCGTGACGTCACAGCCGTGGTATAAATTGGTAATATTCAATTTTTTTCCAGCAGTTAGCCTACAAGACAAAAACACAAAACGGCAGTGATACGGTCCCAACTTTTTTTTTTGCTTTAGTAGATGTATGTGTGTGTTAGTCTTGTGTTTCAGCTGTTTCTGTCGCATTGTTTTTTTTTTTTAGATGCCTGAAAACAGCCAAACTCTCTTAGCTTAAAGACACAAGTGCAAAGTGGTCACCACGCTCATATATATATATTATCTGGATAGGAGGGACGTTCTGTTTAGTGTGTATTAATCTCATTTCAGTTTCATGGTACACAGGATTACGACATTTTAAGCAAAAACAATAACAGTTTCTATGATAATAAATATAATCATAATTATAAAGAAAACTTGTTGCGACAAACCATGTCTTCAGGTTGTGTGTAATGGCTTTATGAGGCTATTTTCATAGACCTTAGTATTTACGTCGAGCCATCTGAAACCTGTGGTTGGGCATTCCGTTTGCATTCCTGTGAGTGACAATGTGTTGCCCCACAGATGGGTTTAGAGCAGTCAATCTCTGACTAACATAGGAAAACAAGAAGCAGGGCCGGATTAAAGGGGTTACTTTGGGTGCTGAAGCACCGGGCCACAGGCCAGAAAAGGGCCTCAAGGGTGCCTCACGGTCACGAGAAAAATAAAATAAGGCTCTATTTTAAATAAATTTTTCTTTTACTTTTACTTAAAGGACGCTTACAAAAAAATTTAAATTTCTAAAAAAATCATCGTGTTTCTCCTTTTTTTTGCGGGACGGGGGGGGGGGGGGGGGGGGGGGGAAGGGGCACAATCAATCTTAAGCAACAGGCCTCTACGAGGCTTAATACCGCGCTGACAAAAAGTGACCGTTGGTGTTTGTTCGGAGACGTCAGGAAAGATAAAAGTTGGAGGAGGGGTGTAAACCAGAAATTTACTTACATAATTTTCCATCTAGCAAAAAAATTAATGGAATTTTTCCGACTGATTTGCCGACTGTTCAAAAATTATGTAATTTTGCCGACCAATTTGCCAACTGGCCAAACATTGGGGGGGGGGGACGTCCTTGTGTTTGTTTAAGAACATTTTGCGCATGTGTGATACTTTGGGGAGAGTTCTTAAAAAAAACGATTTTTGGAAACACTCTTGGCTTAGACTGAATTGGCGAAATGTATCGATATATATGCTGTATGTTGAAAGGATAGTAAAATGTATACAGTTTAAATGCAGCACAAGGTTGTGGCCTGTTCTACTCCATATCACACGACACCAGGCATATTCTAATCTTCAGTGGTATAAAAATGGTGGCAGCAGAATTTAGACACACGCTAGTGTGTCGCCGCCAAGTAATAGTAGATCATCCGATTGTAGACATCCGATTGTTAAAAAATGATTGTTGATGGAAAAAGGCGGCCTATACTAGCAGACTGTGTCTTTTAACTGAAACCAACTTATACCTGATTTCAGCATGCTGGTGTAAATTTCCCGTGCGGTAGAAATCTTTGCAAATCGTTTGAATCAGGTTTCTTGGGTCCAGTAACGAAGAAAACGTCAACACGAAAATGTGGGAACATGTCCTTCATGGAGAAAAAGGGCCCTCAATAACGTTGAATTTGTGTTACTGGTAACTAGTAACTAGTCCGCAGGCTCCCATGTTAATTCTCATAGGGTATAACGACACGTCTACAGCTGATTAGGGAAAGTTGCCAGATCTAAATTTTGGCAGACAGGTAAAGCGTCATATGGGGAAGTGCCTTTTTCTAAAATGGGGGTTGCAGCTAGAAGCACGTGGCCCTAAAGTGGCTCGTAAGTGCAAAATTATTGCTGTAACCATTGTTTGTATTGTCATCCAACAGTAGATTATAACCTGCTTAAGTGTTGCACGCTTTTCGTTTCAGTACCTAATTGTCAGAATTCATTGTTGTTGCAAATAGGTGGTGGTGCGCATGGCAGTAGGCCGCGCATGGCAGTAGGCCGCGGCTTCAATTAAAATTCAGAATGGAATGGTTCACTAAGAGTCGGAGTATCTTTTATTGCAAAGGTTTGGTCGGTTTTTTGTTAAGGTACACGAATCAAAACTGAATTATCTTCCCCACGACGATAAAAGAGACAATTTTGCTGGAAAGAAGATTAAGAAACAAAATGCACAGGTGGGTTGCAAAGGTTTGGTCGTGTTTTTTTTTTTCCATCAAATCCAAATCGTTTTTTTTTTTTTACGGTACGCGAATTCAAAATGAATTATCTGCCCTACGACCCGAATAAATTTCTCATTACTGGTTCAATAAGACACATGGTATCTTTTATACCATAGGAACTTATTAGGTCCTCGCAATTACCATACTCTTATGCTTGTTATTAATTTGTTCGGAATGACAATAGCAAATGTGACATGATGCACTAACACTGTATTAGTAATTCGACGCGTCGTATGGTAGAATAAAAAATATCTGTAATTGACGTATGAAGTTGGAACGGCAGACATACCAACAGGACACTACTAAAAATTTGGCACAAATCTACTTCACGCATATGGCCTAAATTTTAAGAAAAGAAGAAAAAAACTTACTTTAAATTGGCTGGAAAGGCATTACAAACTGATCCCAAGCCGCGGAAACGTGTTAAAACCATGTTTATCTGATCCCTTGTTTTTACTGATCCCAAGCCGCGGCAGGTTTGAGGCAGACGACGCCGCGCAGTGAAGCACCACAAGTGAAACGTCAAACCCCAACCAGTTCATTACAAGTGAAACGTCAAACAGAAGCCGGTACCTGGCTAACCTAACGACAATAACAACAGAACCACACGCAACTGACAATAACTACCCGCTTATCTTTACTGTTTACGAAAAAAATATATAAGCTTTCCTGCCCCGCAAGGCCCCGCGAGCGAACGCAAACACCGTATAAATGTACGGTTTGCGGAGCTACAAATTGACCGATTTAAGTCGTTTTAACACATTTCCGCGCTATAAAACAAACTCTTCCTGGATGTATGAAGGTGCTGGAGCCATTTGGAATCAATTTCAGAAGGGTATCGGGTATGGGTGTATTCTAGACTTTAGCCAAAAATTTAAATGCCTGTTAAATTATATGAAAACACTTATATCACCTCCAAGAATGTTTCAACAACAGTTCACTTAAATTTTCGAGGAAGAAAACACCGTTCCTCTTCTTCAGAAGACTTCACCACAGCAGAGAAAGTTCGTTCGATGTGCGCTTATACTCCATGCTGCACTTTAAATCTTCGCGCACGTGCTGCCGACCACTGATCTCTAAGTTATTCACTAGAGGGCCGCTCGACCACTGCAGTCAAATTCCACTTCGTAAGTGTTTTCATATAATTTAATATGTCTGAATATTATCACTGTCAACGCCGTTTACCGGTTTTTGCATTTAAATGCATGGTGTACTGAAGAATATCTACTATATTGTACATTATATTAAAAAAAAAAATTGTCTGGTAACGTTTGCTACTACGATACGGCAAATGAGCCAAAATCTTGTGTGCGACGATGCAATCACTGACCAGATAAGTTTTCATCGGACGTTGACATTGGTTTTCTTACAAAAAAACAAACGGAAAGCTTCGTTGTTTTACAGTTTCCCGTACCCGTTGTTCTTGTTACATTTTTTAAATCTTCGAACACCATATTTCATAATTCAGCAGGTAATTTGGTGGGGGGAGGGGGAGGGAGTAGGAGAAATCATATTGCGCTGAGGGTACGTGAGGTTGACTAC
>JAHWFP010044206.1:0-23936 GCA_023313725.1 Lithobius niger | reverse complement strand
GACGACAACACAGAAACTGACCTATAGAAAAGACGAGAGACAAAGACCCCCACCCCCGACAACCAGGAAGTACGCCTTTGTTTTCAACGGCCAATGAGAGATTAGGCGCTATGAATGTGGGGCGAGGGATAATCGTCTAACTGGAAAATCGCATAATTGGAAGAACGTATAACGGAAAACAGTATAACGGAATATCATCTAACAGGAAATTCGTATAATGGAAAAGCGTCTAACTGGAAATTCGTGTAATGGAAAATCGTCTAATATCTCTGTCTCGTTCGCGCTGCCGCGCTCGCTGCGGCTATACATATAACGTCAGAAACCACAGTTAGACGATAATCCAGTTAGACGTTTATCCATTATACAATTATCCATTATACGATATTCCGTTTAGATGCTTTTCCAGATTTTTTACTTAGGCATATTTTAGACAATTATCCCATTAGACGATTTTCCAGTTAGACGTTCGTCCGACGCTCCATGAATGTGTGTTTTGTTCCGAAAAAGAGGCGAAAGAGACGATGACCGGGCGGCGTTGAGGAAAGACTTGGGGTTTCCTCCTTTGACTTATTTCTCAAAATTCCAACTTCGTGGCGGGCCGGTAGAGCTGGGTTTGCCCCCTTGAGCAAGTTACTACGTAAGTGTACAGTCTTATAGGCAGCTACTAAACGGAACTGTTTTAGTGCGTATATGGAATCTGAAATGGAAATGCGGTATGATACCTTTTTCATGCGTATGATTCGTATAATAGTGTATCTAGGTCTATCTATAACAAGCGGACATATTAGTCATAAGATCATAATGATCAGTAGCATGGGTAGATGGGTTAGTAGGGAAGAGAGAGACGAAAGTAATTGTCGTGTGTGTTGGAGCTTGAGTATTGATTTTGCATTAAAATACGTAAAAAAAAACTGTATTGTGTTACATCGAAGCGTGAACGGTCGTAGTAAATGTTTCATGCTTAACTTGAAGCCGAAATGAATCTTGATAATCAAAGCTAATCGTCCGTGCGTGCGTGGTCGTCCTCTTCTAAAGATATGCACATGCATATTTTAAGATGTTAAAAACACGGGTTTTTAGGAATTTACAAATTCTCATAGGATATAAAGACACCTATAGAACGGGTACTACGGATCTCTTTTTTTTTTTACCCGATGACTCGACATAACCGGGAATTGACCCAATGAGTTGGCAGTGAATAATTAACCCTTAACACACGTTTTATGGGGGGGAGTAACACTACATTACGACAAAATGCGCGTAAACGCACTGCCTACTCTACACAGTGTGTAGAGTCTGTAGAGTAGGCAGTGGTAAACGCTGCCACACACGACCGTATACTCTTTTACCAACCTGAGTCGCAGTGTAACTCGGCTTGTGATAGGCTGTCGATTCGTGACGTCAGACGGCGGACGGTAACTGCTGACTCCTCCATAACCAGCGTAGCCTACCTTATTGTTAGATTCTACGCAAAATACACAACTTTGCACGAAAAATAAACAGGAACTAGTGAAACAAAGTAAAATAAATACGTACATAAAAATTGCGTCAGACGACAGGTTTTTTTCTTAAACTTGCTTCGTTTCATTTTATTTTCTATTTGATTTCGTTTTTTTTTTCCCAATATAATTTCGTTTGAAGGTAGCCTACTTAAGAAATGCAACCTAGGCCTAAATTGATTACGAACATAAGTTACTGTAATTTTTACGGAAATAGGTTTTTGAATTTTTTTTTATACGTAGAAGAAAGGAATTCTCTAAAATAAACGGCTTCACTCGTGCAAAATTTAGGCATTTAATTCACGTAATTATAGCTGTGATTTTATCTTTAAATAGGGTTGTAACAATAGGCATTTTTTTTCGAAAGCGTCATAATGCACGGTGGTTTCAGAGGCCATTTACATCCCAGAACATGAATCTGGGTGATTTTTTGATTTATTATAATATTTTCGGTTGGGGCTGGTCAACGTTCGTTACCCCATATGATAGTTAATGCTGAATTTTGAAAGTAGGATTTATACATTTTGTTTAATATTATTTCTACTGATGTTGTCTGCACTAGTTCAACTATAAAAAACATAATGATGATAACATAGAAGAAGAAAAAGCAAATTCGAGACCAAAATGTGTTTATATTTTTGTATTTCTTTGCGTTATAGTACAGAGGCAATTTCTAACTTTTTGCGTAACGCTTTCCCCTACAATCCACTCAACGCCCCTTAAGAAGAGAATCAATGTCGCTGCTTACATTACAGTTTGGTTTCAAAACTGCTTTCATGGATTGTTGCAATTCAGGAATATTGAATTTTTTAAATCTAAAACGTCTATTAATGTTCTATGCCCTTTGTTTTCGTCTGATATACAGCGCAGTTATCATTCGCAGGTTTGCGACTTCTAAAAGCAGTTGATTTTCAGTCAGCTGAGTTATTATTTCGATGGTGTTGGGTTTGACTGGTCCACCGTGTTGTTTACACTTTTCCAAAAGACATGATCTTCTTCAACTTTTAAGTTTAGTTTTTCAGTTTGGCTGAATAAAAGTTTAGCTGAATTCCCAGTCTCTAAGAAGTCCGCCTCCAGTTTTCTTGCCGTTCTTGTCTCCTTCGAATTTCATCCCCATTTTCATTTTAATCATCTTTCTGATTCAGGAATTCTGGATCAACTAGTAAACCATTTCTGGAAAAAGGTTTTTCTTTGAATGAGTGCTGACACTGGTCATTCCACTGGACTTTCGCAACCTGCATTTGTGAGGGGTCCATATATGTAACTTCCCTGCATAGTCATCTGGCATTGTTGCATGATCACTCGTCTGGAAATAATCCATTTCGGAGAGCTGTTTCTTTAAAGTATCAGTTACTTCTGCTGATACTCAAGCGATAAGTTTCCCTTTTCCAGTAACAGTCTGTCCAAATTGTACCGTCAACATTTCTAATTGTGGAATTTTATTACGGAAATATCTTTTTACTCTTGACCAGATGCATTTTGTATTCTTCTCTGTGTCACTTCATCAATTCCTAATAATTCCATTATTGGGAAAATTACTTGCTCTTGAAGAACCACTCATTAGCAACAAAGGTTGAGGCAGCAAGAAACAGTTTATTTGCATTGTCGTTAACTACAACATAAAAGAAAACCATGATCGATTCACGACGTTTCTGGAACTCTTTAGCCAGCTCAGCTATACTTCCGAACTGGTTTGATATGAATCCTCTGAACCCATCACAAGCAATTTTGTTGACTTCATCCACATCATGTGGCCATTATACAATGATACTGAATGAGAGCCGTGACTTGGTGAGAGTAGTTTAGTAATAGCTATCAGCTCCAATCTATAAACACTTGTTGACGAAGACAGTAACACTTTCTCTCCGTGTATTAGGTTTGAGATCCCAATTCGTTGTTCAGTATCATGGAACACTTTATCAATCGCGTGATCAATTCTCAGTCATATGGGCACAGCACGTGAGAATCTTGTCCTTGTCAACACCCAAGTTTTGAAGAAGGATACCACAGTGTAATACGAACGATCAGTCATCCAAAAAAGCCTTTTGTTAACAAGATGGACACGCCATGGTAAAATGATCGCTTTTGACATCGAATTATACTTACTGTGTGACCAGCTGTGTTCGTCGTATCATCTAGTCCAATTGTGATAACTGAATCACCCTTATTCAATAGATATCTTGCAACCAGCTCCAAGTTCATATATGCTGCATCTTCTAGCCATGAAGATACACACTGGCGAGTAGGCATCATGTAAGTTAGATAGTGGATATGCGTCTTCGCTTGATACTGAGTTCGTCTTGGACGTTGATGATTTCATTGTGATTAGTTTCACTTTCAATGTCACTGTTACTGTCAGTTTCAGGTTCGTCTTCTGGCAACTCTTCATTGACACTCCATACTTGACCGAAAACCATGTTATTCAATTTTTACGAATATGCCTCATAAGTCTTCTGTTGTGACCTTGTGTTCAGAAAGACATTGAACTAGACATCACATCAAGGCTTCATTCAAAGTTTTTCGTCCTGTTCTGATCTTTACCTAAGGAAAAGTGCTAGAATCTTTTTCTGACTGCGTACCTGTGTCACTATCAGTGCCACTAATTGTAGATCTGGTTACATGAAGTTTGGTCTCAACCATGCTGCTGGAAGATGGCTTTGATAGTACTGAAAAACTTAAAAACGATATTTCTGAATCCTGAATTGTCTCATCATTATCAAACAAAGACTGCTGCGTCACGGTGTTTTTTTTTTCAATACGAGCCCCTCAGCTTTCCTTTTATCAATATTGCTTCTTGCTTTTGCTCTCTTCCTCTGCTGCTGTTTTGTCCAGAATGTGGGACAGTTCTTGTACATTATATGGCTGTGTAATCTCCTAGACAATTGTTCTCATAGAAAGCAATGTCATCGTCTGTCGTGACCACTTTATACTCCAATTCCAGCTGTTTTTGACATGCTGTACTCTGTGCACGAACATCATAAGCCCAACGTGTCATTTTTTCATTGAAATCTTTAGTTTTTGTGTGCCAAGTATCTACTGATTTTTGTTTTGGAAACCTTATGTTCAGTTTTTCTTAATTCGTGGAACTGTTCGTAATCGATTATAATCTTTTTGGCAAATGTTCTGATTTCTGCAAGATAAACATTTTTATCTACCCAGTCCTGTCTAAGTTCACTTGCAATGATTTTACTGGCTTCGTCACGACTCATTGTTTTCATACCTTTCTCTGGTTGATGACAAAAGCCAACATACACCCGAAAATATACCGTCCATTTGGTTACTTTGACTTGCACACGTATTTGTTCACTTCTGCGTATGTTTCATCAAACAGGACCTTTCGTACATCACCACTCCTACGTTTTAACATATATTTGCCACTGATTTCGATGCCAGGCTGATGTGGCGTGCTGCATTGTTGTCACTTAGAAATTCTCACTCGTCTTTGTCAAGCCGTAAGTCAATAAATAGAAAATTAATACTCAATTTCTAAACAATTCAGTTAAAAAAGCTAAAATTCAGTAAAAAAATTCCACTAAAATGCAAAGCACCAACCCTGTACCATTCTAGCTGTTAAAATCGAGTTCAGAGACATGAAAAACCTAAAAAGAAAAATAGGTATTACACAACATATTTTTGTTAAGGGTGAGCATTTCACTGCAAAAAATATGATTTGAAGCCGCCATTTTAAAAATGGCGCCAGCCCCAACCGAAAAATCGATTTTTGGAGCCAGCCCCAGCCAAAATCGTGGCTAACACATTATTTGGCCTCCGAAAATACCATGCTTTTGAATTCGACCCGGATTGTTACAACCCTACTTTAAAATACATGAAAATACCTGCAAACCAGTGGCACAGGGAAAGGGAGGGAATAGGCACAGAGACCAAAAGGGAAAGGGCAACTTTAATAAAAGGGCACAGTAAGTTATAGTGGACTTTTTTTTCCTGTCACTCTTTTTAAACTCTTTTCAGCATATTTCTTAGTTTTTTTTTATGCCCTTTTTTAGCTTTGTCAGTACCAATGCCAACAAATGTCGGCTTTTGTTTTCTTACAAAAAGAGCAATATTTGAAAGGGGCAGGAGCAATACTCCCCCCCCCCCCGAAAAGTATTCTCTGCAAACCTGGTACGGAACCAATGTTTCATAAAATGTCAGCATCAGCGACTTTGTCCTCCCGACTCCCTCCCCCCCCACTAGGGAGCTATCAGAGCTCCCTCAGACCCCTACCGGAAAATATTTCATGGTTGTGCCACTGAAAGAATAGATACAGTTTCCAAAACAATGAAAAAAAAATTGAGCAAGCGAGTGAAGGAATACGGTCAAATACTCGGCTGAATTTTGATTTTGTGATAATGTCTGCAGTTTTGTTGTGCTCTGGTTGAAATGTCACGACGTTTCCGTTGGAAGGTTAAGTGATTTCCGGTAGTAAGTGTTGCCAGATAGGAAGTATGGTTTGTCTGGGAAAACAACCCCAAAAAAGTCCGGATTTCATCCAAAAAGTTTGGAGATTCTCACCAATATGCTAATTTCACAATTTTGATGGCATAAACACTAAATTTTGACCTTGAAGACGGACCGTTTTTTAGTGTGAAACCAAATAAATAAAAACGTTTCGTTTTTTAATCTAAAAAAAAGTTTAAAGGGGTGTGCTGACAGGCAGCGACATCTGGAATTGGCATCGCTAATGTGACGTAGCATTATTGTAAGTATAAGGAAAATGTCCGATTCTGCCGTGCCGTGTCGCCGCTAGTCATACACTTCAGCGCATACCACAGCGCAGTCCGCACAGATGCTAAACAACGCGAGGGGTCCGACAAAGGCTTGACTAGTGTGTTTGATTTATTGATTTACCTTTGATTACCGGCATACTTTGGTTTATTCATTTACCTTTGATTTACTGATTTATAGTTGATTTACCATGATTTACGAGTTATTTAATGATTTACATTGATTTACTGGTTTAAAATGATTTCCTGATTTAGGATGATTTACTGATTTACACGATTTAGTGATTTACTCTTGATGTACCCAGATTTACCAGTGATTTACTGATTTCCTTATGATTTATTAATTTACAATGATTTCCTGATTTACAGTGATCTTCCCCTTGATTTACTGATTTACCAGTGATTTACCATTGATTTACTGATTTATCAGTTATTTACCCTTGATTTACTGATTTATCAGTGATTTACCGGTTTACAGTGATTTACTGATTTACCAATGATTTACCCCCGTAAATCATACGGTGTCATGATTACACGCTTGTCTGAACCCGAAAACAACGTCACTGGCGTACACAATAGTTAGCAATATTCAAACCAACATTCTTCATCAATGGAAATAATTGAATCTCAGTTAAAAGTCAGGAGATTTTAGGTAATTTTTTTTAAATTACCTAAAATCTCCTGACTTTTAACTGAGCTTCAATTATTTGCACTGTCAAAAAGTCTGGAGAAATCCAGACATGTCTGGGTGTCTGGCAACACTGCTGGTAGTGGCGGTGAGGGAGCCCGATCTATAAGGCTAGTGGCCTGAACACTACACGATCATCACAAAATCTCTTGCCGTAGCCTAATGACCATTATTTTAGTGTGAAGATTGCAGAAAATAATTGCAAGCGGTGAAAAAAAAACCTACGGTTGTTTCAGGCTGTATCACTTTCACACTGTTTGAAACAACACGGTCACTACTTTTATCATTTCTGCAGTAAATCTCGCGCATGGTGGCAAAGCTAAATTGCGGTTCTGTGTTCGCTTGCGTCATATTCAGGAAGTGTTTTGTAAGATGGAAATAAAATAATTGTGATGAATAATAGCCTAGTTAAGGAAATATACTACAACAGTTTAATATTTTTACTTTAATCATTAGCAGTAATAGTCAGTGTTTTTATTATTTTTTATTAGTCACTTATCAGTCCTGCCCGGCTTCGCCCGGGGTTTTGTTTTGCCAGTGGTTGTTTCCCATTTTTCGCTCACTGTTGCCTAAACGTGCACTGTGATGGGCAGTTTTTCTTCCTGTATTACTCTCCCTTTCCTCCATCCGCTCCCTCCCATCTCTCTAGCCTTTTTCTCCCATCTTCTCCCTCCCTTTTCCGTTCCCTTCCTATACAGCTACCCGTCCATCTACTTCGCTACCTTCCCTTTGCTACACGTAGTTGAATTAAAGTAAAACTAAACCCTCCCATCTTAAATTTCAGTACCGTTAATTAAGACACTTAAAAAACATGTGAGAGGTACGAAAACCACTCAGGCTTTATAGTTATTACGTAGTAACGTGTCTAAATCGTAATTCTAGCAGACGAATTCTTCGTTCGTGCGGTCAACACAACCAAGTCTCGTTTGTGTGACGACACACTTCATCACCCGTTGGCGCATGCGCCCAACAAGCTCAGGCAAGATCGCGCTGCTAGCGAAGAACAGATGGTTTCAAATGAAGCGCGCGCCCTCTAATCTACTTCTCCCTCCCCACAAGCAACAAGTGGACACTGTCCAATCGCTTATCTGCCCAGTATTTCGTTTTGAGTGGATTACCGCCCAGCTGAACGAACTTTCACGAGCTTTGTAGCGGTAACAATCACGGTAGCTACTTTCTTGAATACTTTAATTTAATAAATTACTCAGCGATTTGAGTTTTGGTTCGCGCTGTTATGGTTAAAGCCATAGATTAGAAAGTTAACTAGATATACCGTCTTACTTCTTCCCGTCCTACGCGGAGCTCTGGCGGTAGTTGCGGCTACTAACATCTCTGCTAATGCTTTGCCTTCTGCTGCTTCGAAGGCAAAAGCATTAGCAGAGGTATTAGTAGCCGCAACTACCGCCAGAGCTCCGCATAGGACGGGAAGAAGTAAGACGGTATATCTAGTTAACTTTCTAATCTATGTTAGAGCTGTCCGGTCTCGCAGCCGCCATGTTAGAAGCACAAGCCGGAGCGCACTCGCTAGTATGCTACGATGACGTCATTCCTCCAAGGTCCTAGGTGATGAAGTGTGACGTCAGTACCATGCGAGGAAATCGCGTTCGCTGTCTCACGCAATGGAAACATCAAACTTAGATTCTAAATTAACTATTGCTTAATTAATACGAATGTTGGAAACTTCGCGCAACTTGCATCTTGTTTTTTTCGTACCTAACTAACAATAGTGCAATTTAAGATGGAAGGGTTTAGTTTTCCTTTAAATACTGCTCCTTCCGCTCCCTTTCCCTACCCCCGTTGGCGAGATTTGGCGCAACAAAATTGATATGGTCTCCATTTACAACAACGCCACTGTGCATCCGTACTGTGTGAAAAATAACTGTGCATGACGTCGTTTAATGGTAACAGACGCATTGTTCCCTTTCCCCCACCACCACATTCCCAATCTCTTTTTAATTCGACGTGTCACACGTCGAATTAATACGGTTGTGGCCAAAAAACGGGGGTAGCAGATTTACGTCAGCGACATCTCCTCAAAAACCAGACACACTTGTTCAATTCTGATCCGACGAAATTCAAGTATGCGGGTGGGTGATTTGCAGTGTGCCAGCACACAAGGTATTATGCTGTAGTTAATTTAGTTAGGCCGGGTTTAGTTCGCTAACCTCTAAAAAGTTCTCTGAGCGAAAAACCGTCGTCAAATAGTACACGATCAGTGGCTGACGTCAGCGCTTCCTCACCGTAAAGGTGTGCGCGCAACGCCCATCATACGAAAAATTGCGGCGTGTAACTGCGCATTTCGGAAAGTCAGCTCTTCACATTGCGGTCGGTTAGAGTCTATCAGGTACATCGAGATGGTTCATCTCGTATGGCGCAGAACAACACAAAGTGAGTCATCACTTACCTTTGCGGTGATCTGGATAGTACACCGAATTTCTTTGATTGAATCTGGACGGTACAATGAATGCGATGCTCGCATCTGTTAATTACTGCGCCATCCTCGCTGCTTTTCGGGTGCGATATATTACAGTATTTTATTACGCGTATTTGTGGTGTTGTTTCCTATTGAACGAGTGAGCAAAGCGAATGATGTCCTCCTGTTTTCACAGTGACGGACTGGCCAGAGGGAGGGAAAGGCGGGATATTCCTAATGGCCTCTGACTTTCAGATTTTTTTAAAAATCCGTAACAGGAAGACTCGCGTAAGTTTTATTGGTTCGACATTAGTTTTAACCACAGATTTAAAATTACAAATAATAATAATAAAGATAATTATAAAACGCTAGTAAAACAAGTACTTTGTATTGAGTAGCCTAATAAAAATTGGCCAGATGAAATTGCAGTGTTATATTCAATGTGGACTTTGTCACAATTTTCGTGTGAATATTTTAACTTTTGTTAATACACCTAAAAAGTGTAAATAAATTTAAAGTAGTCAACCTGACGTACCCTCAGCGCAATATGATTTCTCCTACTCCCCCCAACAACGAAGCTTTCAGTTTGTTTGTTTTTTGTAAGAATACCAATATCAGCGTCCGATGAAAAATTATCTGGTCAGTGATTGCATCGTCGCACACAAGATTCTGGCTCATTTGCCGTATCGTAGCAGCAAAAGCTTCGAGACAATTTTTTTTTATATAATGTGCAATATAGCAGATATTCCTTAGTACGCCATGCATTCAGATTTTTTAATAGTATCCTGTTGGTATGTCTGCCATTCCAACGTCATACGTCAATTACAGATTTTTTTTATTCTACCATATTACTAATTACTAATGTTAGTGCATCTTTTTTTTTTTTAATCGTTTATTCGTAGGAGTTGAGTTGTTTTGTTCAAAGTATTCTTGGGAGCTCTGTAATAGACCCAAAATGAAAATGCTTTGGATATTCTGAAAGGGGGGGGGGGGACATAATTATTTCCATCAATCCTAACCAAAATTGTTTAGCTTAGATAGGGACCATCCTATAATCCGTTTAAAGTTGGAGTTTTAATGGCGTAGTGGCTATTTTCGATTTCAAATTAGTGCTTCTTCAAAGTGGTCAAAAGTCTTTTTTATTCAAAGGGCTGTTTTGTTCCAAACATTTCTGCTTTGATCCAAATCCGAAGTTAGTAGAAATTTAATTTTGCTTCACAATGGTTAGGATTGATCGAAATTTGTTTCTTACTTTTGTTTGAACCATGATGAACCACTGTTTACTGATGAACCACGATGAGCTCATTGCCCCTCAGCTCTCCCAATTTAGTTGTGAAAGTAATAATAGTTATTGGTGAGAATCGAGCGGTTATCGATTTTTAACCCACGGCTGGGATGGTTTGTCCACTCGACTATGCAAATATGTCGAGGGGTGGAGCCCCGAGACAGATTTGCATAGTCGAGTGGACAAACCATCCCAGCCGTGGGTTAAAAATCGATAACCGCTCGATTCTCACCAATAACCATTTTATACCACGGTTGGGACGTCAAGCTAACTCCTATTTAATTAAAACGTGTTTGTGTTTTGTGAAAATTGCTTCAAGAAATATGAAATGAAGGTCATCCTATTTTAGTTTGTGGAGGGGGAAGTGGGTGATAGACGGACGAGTTCTTCGGTTAAAATTTGTGGAGGGAGGGTGGGAGTTAGAAAGAAACGTGGTTGGGAAGGGTTCACGTTGCAAGGTTGCTCATGTTTTTGAACCTCCCGGGTGAATAAACGTCGATATGTGAGGCAGCAGGGATAAAACGACATTCAAGAAAGGTAAGTAATTCATTTTGTGCGTTTGTAGTTTGGGAATTGTTTCCCAATTACGGTAATGGACTAATAGGTGTATCAGTATGAATGAAGGTCATTCCTTATTAGTTTGTGGAGGTAGGGGGGGGGGGGGGATGAATTAGACGGAGTGAATAAACTTATGTATGGGCCAGACATGTGAGAATTAGCAGGGATCAGATTTCATTTGGGATATTCCGGCTAGTTAAGTAATACCCTTTGTACGTGTTTATAGCGTTACGTTTTGGACGCTGTATTTGGTTGTTGGTGTGTGCGTTCCCGGTCGCGTGATCTGGAAGTGTCAAAAGAGTGGGTTATCGGAAAACGTGTGGGTTATTGGCAAAAGTGTGGGGTAACTTGATAACCCAAACTTTTTGCGATGACGCACACTTCCGGTCATGGGTTAACGGGATTTAACCTACGGAGATTTAGCATGGCCTTGAGTTAGCGTGACATAAACAGCCGTGGTATAATTCTAATAATGGCAATAGAATTAAAAACTCATGAAGTCCTTTCTAATAACGGCAAAAAAATTAAAAACGCATGAGGTCCTTTCATTGAAATAATCTGAAAATTAGCTCCGACAGCTATAGCTGTTTGTTCTTTTGTCTATTTCTGTCGTTGTTCGGTTGTGTCTTTGCTTTTGAAAAAAATATTACAGCTTGGGCGGAGTCCGACTGAAATGAGGGAGGACGGAGAGCTTGCATGAGTCGTGTAGCCTGATGTTGTGCATTGGCAAAACTGGTTTATGCTGCGCGAATATTTCAGAGAAAAAAAAATCTATTATCAATACCGCATCGAACGAATGCTCAGTGTTAGCCAAACATAGACATCTAGCCTAAGATCCTTGAATCGAGGAAAATGAAGCAATTTGAAGCAATCTGCTTTGAAATGTGGAATCTCCCCTCCGTACTACCTTTAATTGTGTTGGACAGAAGTCGAGTGAATGGTTTTTCACTCCACTAATTTTCTAAAGAAGCAAACGTGCCCACTTTCGGCCCCTTAACTTAATGACCCCCCCCCCCCCAAACAAAAAAAAAATGTTCCCATAGCTATTACGGATCTGATTACGAGAGTTTAATTGTGCCTATAATTTTTTTACTTCCAGTAATTGAAGATTGCAGATATTCCTTCGTTAATGGGCGGCAGACGTGGAAGAGGAGGCGGATTTCGAGGAGGTCGAGATGGTGGTCGAGGTGGAAGAGGAGGATACGGTGGCATGTCACGAGGAGGTAGCAGAGGCGGACCAATGGGGTAATTACCATTTGAACAAACATTTACGAACAGAACAGACAAAAACAAAAGAAAAAACAAAACAAAAGAAAATTTTAAAACAAAAGAAAATTTTAAACCAACTCGGTTCACAATGATCCGAGCATTTATGAATTGGCAATAAAGGCGTTAGAAGGGCACCGAATCGCCGATTTGGAAAATTTATCTGATAAAGCCAGCTCTACGTTTTTTATTATTTTTTTCTTAAAGGTTAGAATAGAACTAGAAACTTAGGATTCGACCAATTGGAGAACTTTCCTTCGAAACTGTACATTCAGACAAAAGTCTGTAACATAGAAGGAATACATACATTACCTGTAAATTTACTATTCTTATTCTCGAATGTAATTTCCCACTTGAGAATGATTTGTGTCAGGGACCGAATTTGGCCCAGGTGCAAATTTGCACACAAAATCTGTTACTGGGGTCGGGTGCAAAAAAAGTCTTTGGAGTGCAAAACAATAATCTAAACCAACACTGGCCTATTTATTTTATAGTCATTGAAAATCATTCAACATCTCAATAATACATACTGTTTTTCTGTACTTTGTTTAAAACGTACTCCACTATGCAACTAACACCCATATAGTTTACCAAATGTAGTAAAAAATATAGTTCTAAGTTCTTTGGAAGGAATGGTGTTACCAGAAATCTAATACCATGCTGTTTAAAATACCGCAAACTATAAGTCTGCGGCTTGTGCGGTTCAAAAGTTATGAAAAATTCAACTTCGGCGTGCAATTTTGCACTCCAAGAGCTGCATCAAGTCTCTATCTACAAAAGCTAATTAACTAATTACGAAAAAAGCTAATTATGAATGCTTTTCAAGAAGCGTCCCGAAGCCACCTTCCCGAAAAAGTTTCTCTTTGCCCTCGGCTGCTGTTGCCCCGTCTAATGGAGTTTTATCGTCTCGCCGCCTTTAGTGCCATGATCAACCATGAAGATTCTTCATCGGTGTCTCCTTTTGCGGAGGCATCCAGCTGTAACGAAAGCTGCTCCACTCCAGGATTGGCTTTTGCTCTCCATGTTCTCCTGACGTCGTAACTGTTAAGACAACGGCCACGTCTCCTGTTCCTTGTGGTCAGGCTTATACTGCTAAAGCGTCTTCACCTGATCTTCAACAGCTTCAATCTGCTCAACCATATAAGGCAACTTACTCTAAATTGACGCTTAACACCAAGACCCAGAAAAGGATTTAGAAAACCAAGCATACGTCACGTGATGTCTTGTCCCTTTGGATCTTTCTTCTTCTTGCTCATCTTGTCTTTAACCGAAGCCTACTGCTTCCAATGATCAACCCTTGTCTAAAGACGAAATTAACGACCTCTTCCACAGAGCTAAATGCAGAATTGATCAAAGTCTTCATTTTTCTTGCTTAGATGAAAATCTTTCTTACGTCCATGACTGGATTAATGCCACAACCTCTGGCAAGTGTCAGCGTTCCCCTCCTTTCGTCTCAAATAAACAGCGACGTAGATCCCCTGTGTGCAGTTTTCTCCAGGCGAAAGCCGCTCTTGGTCATCAAACTTACATAGTTTTCGTCGTCCTTTCGATCCTGAAAGTGAAAGCCGTTTCAATAACAAAAGACATTACTCACGCAGAAGCTCTTCCCGTGGATATGAAAGCAGCCATCATAACGAAAGCGACAGCGAAAGGCTTCCTGCTATCGACAAGGCGCACCGCACATCTAATGCTTTTTCCCCAGTCATCTATATTTGGTCAGGGCAGGCAACTGTCGCGTAAGTACACCAGGAAGCCAACTCTTTACCATTGCCAAACATGAAATTACGGTCTTTTAATGCTTGTACAGTATTGGACAATGAAATTTAGACAGAAAAATGTTGGCTTCTCTGCAACTCTCCTTTATGGATTACTTCCTCCAGGGCGTGAATGGTTGCGGAAGTGCGACTGTTTTAAGGTATTGGTTTCAGAATGCATATTTCATGTCGCATATTGGATAATTATAAACTGTTACGACCAATAATTACGACATTTAAGTCGTTTTAGCTGTTAGACACTACTGGACGACGAGTCCACTTCTCACGTGCGGGTAGAGATGATCGAAGTACCCAATGACTTGCAGACTGAACTTTAGTAATTTAGTCTGGATAGGACAAGGCTTGTTGCGATTTAAACATTGGCGTAATTCACTTTTGACCTGGTGTAAGAAAATAGTGTTAATGACTTTAGTTTGAGGACTAATATTCACCGACAAAATGCAAGCTGCAAATGAAAATTCCGGAAACATTGTGCTTAGTTTTCCTTTATCCTTTAATTATTAGCTGAACCAGCGGCGGAATCACTAGGGGAAGGGGGGGGGGGGAGGCTGTGGGCAATCCCCGCCCCAAACCAACCAAAAAAGAAGGGCTTGCATTCGTTGAAGTCAAATCGCCACACGTAAGTTGATATTGGAAACTTTTTCCGCGAAATTGCCCCATGTTCTGTGACCTGATTGTGTGAAACGTTCAGTTCCAAACTTTAACGTTAATCCCTAAGTCGACGACTGAGGCAACCTCTTAATGGTCGGTATTCGTTCGACCAGATCAGCTTATAAATCTTGTATTCAACTTCATTCAACTTATAGTTAGAACTAGCGCGGTATCTGATCACTTCTAACCTCTAACTTTCTTTTTTGATTGATGAAAGTATTCAACTCAGGAGCTTCGTTTCTCGGCATGGTCTCTCGGACAATACTCAGTCAGACCGCACTTCGCGTTAGGAAAGGGGAGGGGGAGGTTCGCGCGGGAAGAATAAACATTGCAAACCCTCAATAAAAAAAACAACTGCTGGCAACACACTGCCAGAAAATGAAACTCCGAATGTGGATTAGGACTAAAGTAAAGACTGAAAAAAGTCAAAGGAAAAAAGAAGCCACGAAAAAAAAAAAGGCCACGGAAATAACCGAAGGAAACTTTACTTTTTTCTTTAGTGTTTTGTTGTTGTTTTGTTTTTATAGGTTGGGTTGGGGGGGGTTAAGGCTTAATGGTGCGTCGACAATTAGGTCGTTAGTGCCAACCTCTATCACAGAGTAGTGGTTCGGGTTGTCACTGTGCCACGCATTAGAAATATTAAACAAGCTTTGTTAGGTAAGAAATTTCACTACGAAACGGTTTTTTCCTCAGTTTTTTTCCTCGGATTGTTTTTCTTCTGTTATATTCCTACGGTGATCTTCGAAGTTTTTTATTTTTTTTTATTTTCACGGCATATTTTTTCCATTGACTGTTTACTGTCCATTCCTTGTTCCCTTGGCTTTCGTTCTGCGGAAATCTTTTTTTTTTTTTTTTTTTTGTTGGCTGTTTTTTTTTCCATTTTTTTTCCCCCTAGGATTGTCTTTCCACAGCTTTTTATTCCTGAATTCAAAGTTTCTGAATGCATTTCTTTAAAACAAAACCGCAAAATTGACTTTCAAATCGATTTTAAAACAAATTCAATTTTAAAACTGTTGCTCTATTTATAGTTATAACCAGGAGCAAAATGATATACCACGTCCGTAGGACGTCACTCAATCAGCGCATCACCTTCAGTTTTGTTTATCCCTGTACTCCTGTTATAACTAAATGGCGTAATACTTTTAAAGTCAGTTGATTGGTTTTGTCATGCATAATAATACTTTTCCCTGTACTGGGACTGAATAAGCCACCACATTTTCTTGGCCCTATCCAGATTCCATAAATAGAGATATGCAGTATTATGTGTTTGACTGACTTTATTCTGTGTTCAACAAATTTTATTTTTTCAGTTGCATCGCAGAAACAGTATTGTATTTATTTTACGGGTATTATTATTCGTTTATTGAATTTAACAACTTCGTAATATTCAAGGATTTCCCATAACCAGGCATGATTAATAGATGTAGACTTCTAGTTGCCCCTTCCAAACTGTCTAAATTTCATTGTCCAATACTGTACGTATCGATGCCTCTTAGCATTGGGATACCTTTATAGTATGCTGCATGGTGTTGGTTGCCTCTGCAGCGTTCCATTTGCCCAGGTTACCAAGCCTGTAAGCGTTGTGGGTGTCTCTTTCTCTATATGTTACGTAAGATGCGGTAAGATGATGAAGGTGGTGATGATGATTTGGATTCCACCAATCTTCGAGAAGTGAAGAATTCGAGCCAGACTAGTAGGACTTGAGATCGAACCTCGGTGTTACTGGTCATTCGTTCCGCCTCTCATTTTTGTTGTTACCTCGTCTTGTGGACACCGGTTTGGGTTAGAAAAGATAACTACGTTGCTACCATTTACATCAGAAATGGATGAACCCAATTCCGTTGTTGCAACCATTTATGTGACGCAGTTGTGATGATGGTACATATGTCCTTCAGCAGTGGCAGAGCGTGACGTACGGGTCGTATTTTCAGCGCCCCCAGACGCCCCCTTCGGGGAGGCGCCAGCACACCCGCCTGCGCGAAGAACGGAAAAACTTGAGGTCAGCATAAATTTGGCGAGTAAATTATCAGACGAGAGTGAAGATAAGGATAGTAACTGATTGATTCAATACAGGCATGTAGGTCCAACATATTTATTCCACACAGTAGGGGGTTTGCTTCCCTTTAGCATATATACTTACCAGCTTCGTTCACAAACACGAATTGTAGAGGAAACAGCACACGAGTTTCATAAGGAGAATACGTGAGCAATACGAGAAACCGTTGGTGCACACAACGTCCTCGTCTTGTAGTACGTGTCGTGGATTATATGGAGGTCATAAGACCCAATAATGTATGATGTCTGCATAAGTACTCGATCAACTAGTTAATTCGGGCCTAATGCTGATGGCTACAAATGACGGAACAATGCTTTCTATTGCATGTAATGTCTATGCCTACACTTCAACAGTTGGAGACCGTAGGAAAGTCAGAAGTAAAGTGGGAGAAGGGATACAGGCTCTTTTGGAGTTAGTGTAAAGGGGTTGCATGCAACTATCATTTTATGCAATATGCAGTGACGCTCCGACAGCAGCAAAGTTTTAGGGCAGAATTTAACAGAGAGAGAGAGAGAGACAGACGCAGAGAATCAGTACAAGGATGGATAACAATACAATGATGTTATAATTGATATGCAAAGAACTCTTCGGCCGAAGACTTGACATATTGTTGAACGATATCGCGCTCACTCAACTAGATATAGCTCGATCGTTGTTGATTCAATTAAATATGTACAGAGTTGACTGCATTAGATTTCCTACCCCCACGGAAGTTAGGAGTTAAAAGTGGACAAATGCATAGGCGCAAAATTTATCCAGTTATTTCTCCACAGTTATTAAAGCATGTTAGATCGTAATTTTTCTGCTAAAAATAGACTAAATGCTTCATATGTTCAAGGAAATCAATGCTTCATCCCTTTAAGTTGAACGACGCGCCATTAAGCCTCAATCCCCCCCCCCTTAAGTTGAAGTTTTTCTAAACCAAAATTAACTAAAAGCTTCATATATAAAGCAAACTAAATAAACTAGTAAACTAATAAACTAATTCCTGAACAAATAATAATAAAGGCATTGCGTTAATGTTAGACTGAACCCAGATTGCATACTTAGGTGAATGATCGCATAAACGCCGAATTGTTCGGGAAGGAGTTAGGCCTAAACACCATCACTGTACAGAAATAAGATTCGAATTATAACTTTGTTACGGCCAATTTTTTATTGAATTAATTTTAACAGCCCATGGGTGTTAATAGGCGAGTTATGGTACAAGAAATTGCATGAAGGTGGGCCTTATACTGAGAAGCCCATGTTAATATTTTCCATGTTCGATGTTCGATGTTTAATCGCCAGTTTTGGGTCGCATCACTATGTGGCCAGTTGTCGAACGAGTGATCGTAATTGCTTCCTCTGATATTTTACGTTAAGTATTATGCTGCATAGCTTTTTACTTCATAAATACGCATGAAAAATACCGTTCGTCCTTTAATTAGTCCAGATATGCTGGTAGTCGCAAGCAGCAACTCTGATACGACCTTTAAAGGAGCTAAAGACACATTGGTACAAACAGAAAATCGTAAGAATCTATCACGGCGCCATCTAGCGGCAGTGATATCATTAACCCTTAACAGCTTGTTCTCAGCTGCATGAGGACATACCTAATTTTCACTCACTACTTAAGGAGGCATGTACTTGTTTGTTTCTTCAAAAGAAATAGTATTGTGCTTTCCTTCGCTTGATGCAAACAAGTGCTAGATAGTACTATATATCGCTAGATGGTGCTAGATTCAGCAAACTTTTATTCGGTGACAACCTGCTTTTAAGGACTATCGTTACTTTAAGCTAAGGCTGACTGGGACCGAAATTGTACGCGTCACCTCCTCGCTCCGCACCTGTTCACCCACGTAAGATGAAGCTACATCTCTTAGCATTGCTATGGTAAAATAAGATTCTGGCAATGTTGAATCAGATGGCCTGGAATATGGAAACGAAACCCTCAGTTTCTACCCCAGACGACCTTTTGACAAGTGGTGGAATATGAAGAAAGAGTTAAAGCATAACCACTCCCACATGCATGTACATTTATTATATAAGACCTAGATATTACATTACATAAAAACTGACCTCAAGGTATAGAGCAGTGACACGACGTAGTATTAATGTATATAACTCTATGCTGGAGCCTTAATGGGTTAGCTGCAAGGGGCACTGCAGAGAGAAACAGAAGGGCGTCATACTGAAGCCGATGCTGTTAAGAGTGATTTCTTAGACCTAAAACGCGCGATTTTTGTTGTTGGAGAAAACAACGTTATTGTAAGCCTAAGAAATCCGCTCTTCCGTTGTTTTTCCCTCCATTTTTATGTAGTGCACCTTGTAGTTATGCCCTCCAAAAGCCATACTGGCGCCAGTATGGCGGCAAATGTCACTGCTCTAATAGAAAGCTAGGAACGAATTGCTAGAAATAAAACAGTGGGCTGCAATAAATAAAAAAAAATTTTAAAAACGGGTAGAAGTTTCAATTTATTTACGGTAGCACAAATTGTACATTCTTTGGTGTAATTCTTTCCTCTTCAGTATCTTTATGTAGTCAGTTTAAACAATCTTAGAAAGACGTTCTATACTTCTAATGACATAACTGCACTGCAAAAACTACGTGTTACTGACATTGCAATATCAAGGGTTTTATTATGCCTTCTACTTCCGTGTACATGACTTGCTGGAATTTAAGATAATAACAAAATGTATAAATGTTGCAAGCTTATGGGACAGCATCAAATAATAAGCATTTTTTTTTCTTATTCTAGACCCCCGTCAACTTTTAAGTAAGGGATCCGCTAACATTATGTAACACGTCACATTATATTTACATTTTCATAATTATTTTGTGGCTTTTTTTGCATTAAATTTTTCAATATGGAATACTAAATATAAAATTCTGAAGTACTCATAATTTGTAAGCCTTGGCTGGCTTCCTTCGTTACGTTCTTGATGTACATTTGGCCGTTGTTGAAACTGTCACAGTTTTACTGACTGTCTCTGACTTTGCTGCACAACACAGTTGGTTGAAAGTTCAGAGTATGCAGAAACGAAATTGATTCTGCATACTCTGTTCTTTCAACTTGCTGTTTTTGTGCAGCAAAGTCAGGGACAGTACGTAAAAATTTCAACAACGGCCATATAGTACGATAACCGAGTCATGCCTACGTCAATGTTCCGAAGTTGGGCGTTAAAAAAGTTGTGTCTTTTCTTCCAAATTATGTGTGCTTTATTTGAATATCTTTATTGAGACTTGCCGTGCACAGTGGAGAACTACAGACCTATCAGTCTGCTGTCATGGATAATCACTGATCAATACTCTCGAATGCTAATCGCACAACACTCATCATACAGCGCAGTATGGAGGACTGCAGACCTATCCTACTACTGTGATGGATGATCAACCTTCTCGAACGCCAATCTCAACATTCACTGTTTAGCACAGGACTGCACACCTATCCTCCTTCTGTCATGGATGATCAATCCTCTCGAATGCTAATTGCAACATTCACTGAATAGAGCAGAGTGGATGACTGCATACGTACCCTTTAGCTGTCACGGATGACCAAACCTCTCGAATGCCAACATTCACTGTATAATGCAGAGCGCAGGACAGAAGACCTATCCTTCTGCTGTTATCGATGATCAATCTTCTCGAATGCTAATCGCAACATTCACTGGATAGCACTGGATTCTTCTGCTGTCATGGATAGTCAATGCTCTCGAATGTCAATCGTGCAACATTCATTGTATAATGCAGAGCAGGACTGTAGACCTACCCTTCTGCTGTCATGGATGTTCAATCTTCTCGAATGCCATTCACAATATTCTCTGTAGATTGCAGACGTACCTTCTGCTGTCATGGATGATCAACCCTCTCGTATACTAATCGTGCAACACTGTGTAGATGCCCAGTGCAGCACTGCAGACTTATCCTTCTACTGACATGGATGATCACTCCTCCCAAATGCCAATGGTGTGGCACTCACCATATAGCTAGTACATCTTCAAATTTACTTGACGTTATTAATTTTATAATTGCCATATGAATAACTAATAATAAATACTTGATAACAAAGATAATACCCCAACACAAGCCACTACTTCATGTTTTGGCATCAATTGCCATGTGTAATTTTTGAAGTAAGAAACAATCCCTTGCACCAACACAACTATTGAATGTGTTATGTACACTATTATTCTCAATGCCTTATACCATTTGTAGAATGGCTGCTGAGATGTGGGTCTTTGAAAGTCCTAACTCGTTACAGGGCTTCATAATAGAAGTGAAGGTAATCACCACCGTGCTGTTGAGTTCCCCTTGCCATTTGACGAGTAATGACCAATATTGGACAGGTTGTAGATGAGGATTGTTAATGTCTTTGTACACTCGGTCAACATCTGATTCGTAAACTTCAAAGAAACACGATGTTTTAGGGTGCCTGCCTGGTCATTGGTTCTCCCAGTAAAGCATTTCTTAAGACCTGGGATGGAAACTTGCATGTTGGATAAAGATTCTGGCAGACCAGCGGTGATTTGAGATTGGCTCCCATCGATGCTGCTTCACGATACAGTTTTCCTGCTGCCGTCTCTTTTTTGGTTTGGGGTTTGCTATATTGAAAGGAAAAAGAAAAATACAGTCAGCATTCAAATGTAAGTCACCGGCGACTTATAGATAAAACCAATTTGACGACATCTTGAACCTCGGTTACTAAAGATTTATTTAGAAGCGCATTAAATGCACTGTAATCTTTTGTTGCAAGTACAGGTGAAGCACAAGATGTTACCAACTTAAGTGATGCAGCCTGTAAAATGTACTAAACAATAAACCCTATGGTTTCCTGAAAGATGTTCTTGACGAACCTTATGGGCCCAGGGAACTTGACAGATCCATTGTATGTGTTGGTCCCAAGTTACTAGCTTTGATAGTTCTGGATACTTGCAAGTTGCTTTATGCTTTAAAAAGCTTTGTGTAACTTTGCAAATTATGCGACCTATTACTACAGCAAAGCCTGCCTAATTTTATAACGTAAACGATTGTTGATGTTTACCTTTGACAACAGAGATGACATCTTTACATAGCACAAAGGTGACCCTAACGTTCCCTTAAAAGATATCTTTAACACCTTAGTTTTAAGGCCAGGACTCGTCATTTATTAGAACTACAAACATCGTTGTCAAATACTTACTTTTGCTACGTTATTAATTGCTACATTTTTGTATAATTCTAACCATGGTAAGTAAACACCTAAAATGTAATGACGTACTTGTAAAGTTCAAGAAATCGCTTCCCCAAATGTCGGAAACCGCCATACCTGAATTCGATTTCTTAATTAGCTTGACACTCGGTATTGCTGCCGAATGATAGAAATGTCATTTGCTCCAGCGAACCGCCTCCTTCCCCCATTACTTTGAAAACTTGCACACAAGAATGAAGTCGGGGTGAGCCTCGAATCAGAATCGCCTTCCCCCAACTCTTCTACATCAGCACAAAACTGCACTTCCACTGGCCCTACATTTTTTTATGTCCTGTGTGGCGTTAAATATCGTACAATATCTAAGAACTGTGCCAGTAATAACGGCAATAGAAGGTAAGAGGGCGAAGAGGAGGTCGACGGGGGTTTCGGCAGTTGTGTAGCAAGTACACTAAAGGTCCGACTTTCAATCACCTACGTGGTGTCCATAACTACTTTCTATGGGCTAAACCGTGTGTGCAAGATAAAATTACAGTTTAGCGATGAGAAATCAATTTTTAAAGCAGCGCTCAATATTCACGGTGTAAATGCACATAAGCATAAATGGAGGTAGCAATATATGCTTATATGCTTATATGCTGTACTTGTGCTAGTGCTTGAGTTTGGGTCTGGACGTGTGCTTGTAGGAAAAAAAAATAAGTTTCGAGAAGAGATGTAGTTTTAGAAAGTGGTGCAGCCAGGAAAAATGTTAGGCGAGGGACAAACAAAAGTCTGGAGCAGGACTGCTACCTTTAGTAGCAGAAGCATTTTATGGGTCAACATTGCTGTATCCGGCTTCTGGAGTGTATTTTTTTTAACATATTCTCGAGGAATTTATTCAGCGCTATGCCACGTTTGTAAAAACAGTTTACTAAACTAATTCCGTTAGATTTTTGGAAAGCTGACACAAACCTGTCCAAATGAGCGCTTGAAAGTTTGGACTCTGGTGCTAATTTCTCATATCACACAAGGTGCAACGCTGCTGTTCCCTTCCTTCCCTCCCACTTTTCGATCTCCCTCCTTCTTTTCCGCTACCATCCATTCCATCACTGGTGGAATATTGCAATAAAGTCTCAGACCGAGAGCCGTACCTTTCCAGAAAATGCAAGTTTATGGATTGATGTTTGACTTGGGGCTTGTGCCCTTATACCTAGCAGTTAGTGAAATTACTTGAATTACTTTCCTAAACAACCAGTCCAATCCATGCATGACTATTGGAGACAGTTGGGCTCACCACGTGACGTCACGCGTGAGTCGTGTTGTTACGTCATCCATTCAGTACCATCAAAAACTACAATCAGAACTCGGCAAACTTACAGTAACAGCGCGTTCCCAAAGTGTCTGTTGAATGGAAGCAGCGTCACAGTTAGGTGACTAGTGGCGTCATCAGACAACAGCCAGCAGAGGTTTTGGATTTGTTAACGCGCGTGAGATATTCGGTAGTGGCTGACGTCATGGCTATGAATTAACTAAGCTGCATCGTGAGCCAAACTATCCCCAAGAACCACGAGCTGCAGTGAATTGGATTGGTTGTTTGTAAAGTATTGTTCTAGTCGAGTTTTCTAGTGGAAGGGTCTGAACGAAGTCACGACGGGCTCTGTATTTGACCCCTACCTTTGCTTTCGTGTAAAGGCTTATAACTACGGCTATTAACACAGGTACCGTACTCACTGTCTCGTCGCTCACGCATCGCATGGATACAGAGTACTATACATACAATAAAGGGATGAATCCAGCCAGAAGTCTTATCGTAGAACAATCCCTTTTTTTTTATAATCACTATTATCATCACTGGAACTTACTGTCTCATGTTC
>JAHWFP010044204.1:0-10469 GCA_023313725.1 Lithobius niger | reverse complement strand
CCTCCCGTATAGGGGCGATGCTAGAATCGTTTTATTGTGGAGGCAGAAGTTTTTATTTTTTGTTTTTTTTTTTTTTAATTTTTGACGAGCCTTATGTCAGCCGAAGCAATTAATGCTTGTATGGCTGAACCGGCTCAATTTTGAACATTACCAGATTTTTTTAGAGAAGAAGAAGTCTGGTAAAGGGAGGTGCCAGCCCAGGGAAACCTCCGATCATCGTCGGAGCCGAAAGATTGTCCAGAATTTGCCAGAATACATCCCATAACCGCTGAAGGAGCATGGTAGCCTCTCACGCTACCCTGGCCGGCAGTCCTGGCGGGGACTTTGCCACGGTCCCCTTTCCAGGGGTTCGACCAGATCCGCAAACCTCCAGCAACCAGGCTGAGCTCTCTCACAGCTCAGCCACGATGAGGAGCAATTCTAGATGGGGAGGAGGGAGAAGTAAAACATTTTACTTTCACGGTCGCCCCCCACCCCCTGAAAAAATAAAAATAAAAAATTACGCTTTTGCATTTCTCTTTCTCACACCCAACGTTCGTAACTATTTCCTACCCAATTTTTTTGGGAGTGTTCTACATCCAGTCGAAAAAATAAATTTTTAAAGAAATTTTTCACGCAACTTTGCTGTTAAAGGAGACTCTTTTTATCTGATTTTGATCTGGTGGGTGTGAGGGGGGGGGGGAGCCAAGGGGCGCCAGGGAAGGGATAGCCACAAATTTGGGGGGGAAGGGGGGAGCAATCCCCTATTCCCTTTATAGCGTCGTCCGTGCTCCCGAAGGCCTACAGTGTTGACGAAATTAATGAATTCACAACGCGGCTAAGGTCCCTTTTGGATTGTGAGTTATTAAAATCTAAACAAACTGGAACTGAAAAAAAAATGCTGTATTCTTAAATCCTTTCCCCAAAACACGTTCTCGCATCCTTTGAAAAAAAAATTCGTTTTCACGTAAAAACAATCACGGTATTCTGAACATAATTTATAGCCTCTCTCTGATTGGAACATTCTTTTGGGCCATGAGTAATCTTCTAAACCTGACACGAGAACTGACGGGAGAGGAAGGCACGCCGTCATCCTATGAAGAAAACGGGAACCCCTAAGGACCTGCGTCCCATCTTGATACCGAAATAAGATATATGGAAGACGCCGCTTGCGGTGCAAGAAACAAATGAAACCACACAGATACAAAAGACCCAAAACTAATACCACACAAAGCAAAGAAGTATAGAAAAAAGTTTCTTTGCCTGTTCCGATAACACCAAGCCGATTTATTAGTTTCTTTTCTTTTCTTTTTTTTTTTGTCGCCATCACTTGCGTAGATATATGGTCGTGAGATCCGCTGAAGTTTTAGCCGGAGAGATTGTCCCTCCAAAAAACTTGTTAACCAACAAATGATATGGACTAGAACGGTATCGGTGTTAGTCGGACGTATCGATCAGACGACATCAAGTGTCAGTCCAACAGCAATCGCTATTTGGGCCACAGACCCCAGAAAGCCCCCAACATTTCACAGTTTTTTTCTCAAACACATGGTGCACGCTTTCTTCACATTCATGTTCTTCGTTTTCTTCTTGTCCTTCTTGGTTTTAATTTTCTTGGTTTTAATTTTCTTGTTATTCATGTTCTTCTTGTTCTTAATGGTCTTGTTCTTCATGTTCTTTATGTTCTTCTTGTCCTTTTTCTTAATTGTCTTGTTTTTTGTGTTCTTCTTGTTCGTCATGTTCTTCTTGTCCTTCTAGTTCTTAATTCTCTTGTTCTTTATATCGTGCTTGTTGTTAATTTTCTTGTTCTTCATATTCTTCTTGATCTTAATGTTGTTTTTGTTCTTCTTGTTCTTCTTGTACCTCCTGTTATTTATGTTCTTCTTGTTCATCATGTTCTTCGTATCTTTAGTTGTTAATTCTCTTGTTGTTTATATCCTTGTTGTTGTTAATTTTCTTGTTCGTCATATTCTTCTTGTTCTTCTTGTTCTTCTTGTACCTCCTGTTCTTTATGTTCTTCTTGTTCATCATGTTCTTCGTATCTTTAGTTGTTAATTCTCTTGTTGTTTATATCCTTGTTGTTGTTAATTTTCTTGTTCGTCATATTCTTCTTGTTCTTCTTGTTCTTCTTGTTCCTCCTGTTCTTCATGTTCTTCTTGTTCATGTTCTACTTGTTTTTCTTGTGCTTCTTGTTCTTAATTTTCTTGTTCTTTATGTTCTTATTCTTCATGTTCTTCTTGTTGATGTTCTTGTTGTTCCTCGTCTTGTTCTTCTTGTCTTTCGTGCATTTTTTCTTCTTATTCTTCTTGTTTTTCTTGTTCTTCGCGTACTCCTGACTGGCGTACATTTCCGTTCGCGGTATAATACCCAACGAGGGCGTAGACAGTGAGGTGGTCCAAAAAAAAATATTGTGCAGGAAATTATAAAAAAAAAAAAAAATAGCGGATCTAAATCAGAAGCGTAAATTCGGTAGGTTGGTTCAAACACCGATCGTAAACTGGCTTTGTTTCCTGTTTCGTTTAATCTTGGTTGCCTCAGGGTACGAACAATGGAATTTGTTTTCGTAGAAAGCCGCCTAACTCCGTCGTTACTGGAACAACGGAATTCTTTTATATGGCTGCCACCATCAAAACTGTGGAAATGCTTCAAAACAACGCCGCTGAACACGACAAGTGATTAGGTTTTCATGGCATAAATGGCGTATGTAATGCGTCTACTGGACCCTTTACTGGACCTTCGAGGCGTCTTCGCATTCGTCATATGCCTTTTTAGTGACGTGCACTCCAAAACAGAGCAATGGAGTTCTCTGACTCTGTACGTGTCAATCGGTCTGTTTGTATCCATGATAAATAAGTTTTCAATCGCAGTAACTATAATTCATTTCAAATTTTCCACGCGCATTCTACAGTCTCTTTTTTGCAGATTTAAATTCATCAATGAGTAAACTATGACACGGGGATCTCCCAAATTTACTCCCAAATTTTACTCCCAAATATGCGGTCAGACGTGAAATATTCACGGAAATTAAAGGGACACAACTCCTTCTGGCATTTATTTACTTATTTATTTAAATTAGTTGTAGCACCATAAGGTATGTCGTGCAACCCGTTGAGACTAGCGTTTGCAACATTTATACAGGTTACAGTTAATGTCGCAAAATCATCTCCAACGAACGAAAAAAAACAAGAAAATGAATATGTTGGCAACATTTGCATACTTTTGAACTAATGTCGCAAAACTGAGTCACACAGGAAAGCCAACATGGATGCATACACATTTAATCAGAAATTAATGTTTAACAACTAAAAAAAAAACATGTTTATTTGTTTTTACTTAAAGCAACATCCGGCCTGCTTTATAATAGCCACGCGCAGTCATGTGTCCGCACGCTGCCATCGCGAGATCCAGCGTAGTAATACTACAGCGTCACTTCCGCTCTCGTCTCCTCGTGATCACGTGAACGATGTCTGGCCTAGCAGACGAATTGCGGGTCACGTGACAGCATTGACGCAAAATCTGTGTCGTCACAACCGGAAATAATGAAACGTCATGGTTACTGTAGGCACGCAAAGAATCGTATATGTGCGGACGCAGTAAATACAGTTACCAATATTCAATAGGAAATCTCCTAGACGCCACATTTTAAAATGGATTTTTAGCTAGGGATTGACTATTGTAAGTAAATAAAACTTTGGGGCCGTACTTGATGTCGAGGATCGAGAAATATGGCGCTGGGAGAAATGTCCTTTTAAGTGATCCGAAGCCAAACTGGATTCGCAAAGCTTTTACGGGAAACAGAACCGTTTCATTTTCTCACCAAATAACGACGAACGTTTGGACTATCGACAATGCTGTTCAATTCATCATTGTTAAGCTAGGTAACAATGGTTATGAGCACTACCCATCAATGTCGCCTGCCCCGAAATGGCGCCGTTCAATCAGCAACACGCACTCAGTTTTTCACTTTTCCATATTTGTAGAATCAAGACCCATCTTTTGACACATCAGCCGCCCCTCCCATCCTTCCAAAAAAGTGACATCAGAGCCTGACACGAACAAAAGGCAACTCACAACGTAATAGTAATAATAATAATAGTTTCCTGTTCATCTCTAGGAAACAGGGTGGATGGGAATGGCAACATTCATTGACACTGATATTCAACCACATTTTAAACAAAGTTGTGGAACAACTGATAATTGACACATTAAACAGAAACAACATAAGGCAGATGAAAATATACCAAAACGATTAAACTGGACGGGATAAAAAGGGTTGCAGATTAAAATCATTAAGTTTACGCTTGAAAGTCTGTACCGAGCTAGCCGAGACAATGTCTTCCGTCAGTGCATTCCAAACAGGTGCAACCCGGACCGAGAAAAAAAGCATCCTTCAATTGCTTACTTGCTTCGCCTTCGCTTGCTTTTGCCTGCCGCAAATGGTCCCGGGTAAATCCAAAAGTTTTTCTAAATGTAGTTTTTCTACATTTAAATATCGTTCAAATCTAAACGATATCGTAAATCTTTTGAGACACATGTACAGTACGTAAGTACGAGGGTTGTTGGTCGATCCCAGACAGACAAAACGATGGCGGTCGTCTGCTTCAAACACGACGCTACGTAATACACCGTTTTCATTGCCCCAAGCGTTCACGGTGGATTTTAGGCAGCCAAGCTAAATCGATTATACTGAATGTTTACGCCAATTTTGGAAGACAGAATCCAATCTGGACTTCGTGCCTTATTCATGTATCAAGCCAGTTGCATTTTTAAAGCCCAACGGAAAACGCAAGTCACGGATGAATACATGTGTCATGCAACTGGGCTTTGCTGGCGGAGTGGGAAATCCTAGTCATCCATGACGAGAAGCGAAGAAAACCGGATGCATATTTTAGAAGATACGCGCCAATACAGCGATCTCTGCGTTGAATGTTTGCTTTGTCTATGACATCACAAACGATATTCTTGCCTTAGGAACACGGTACCTAGAGCTATACCTCTGGTTCGCGTCTGTGACATCTTAGTTTCACGACAGGGACTCGTCGTCGCTCACGTGCAGCGTGGATACAGAGTACTATAAAGCAGCGTCGTGTGACGTCATATTGGCTACAAGAGAGATAGCTGCAAGGGGCACTAGATTGAAATGGAGGGTTAAACAACGGCACTTCTAGTCAAGGCAGTGCGTTGAGAGCGTATTTCTTAGGCTTAAAAAACTGTTGTTTTCTCCAATCCTTTATGCTGCGAGGTTGTAATCAGAAAATAAAGTTTACACTTGCTTAAAATTGTCAGCAACTGCCAACAAATCGACAAAAATCGCGCGTTATAGGCCTAAGAAATCCACTCTAACAGCATTGTCTTCAGTAACACGCCCTTCTTTTCGCCCTCCAGTGCCCCTTGCAGCTAACCCAGTTACAGGCTCCACCAAAGAGTTATATACAATAATATATATAAATAAATTTATTCATCAAGCATCCCGAAGATCATGTTGATCTTGTATGGCTTGCAAAATAAAATACTGAATAATACAGATTACATCAACGACACTTATGTTGTAAAATTCAGTTAGAAAAATAGTTTGACATCATAATTTCAATAAATAAGTATTAAAGTTATTTTCAACATATTTACAATCAGTTAGGAATTTATATTTGTGCTGTTTAAACTATTAATACATTTTAACCATAAATTAACCACTGTTTTATATCTCTTTTGCATGTTTAAAGCTGTCCAGGTTTAAAAAGTGTGTAGGAATTTTATTAAAAAGTGTTGGTATATAATGATTTTGGCACATGGCACCATAACTATTTTTAATGAGTGGTATTTTAAATCTTATTGATTGATCCCTTAGAAAACCATTTTTAAAGGTGTCCTTAAGTTTATATTCAGACTTATAATAGTTATTTAAAATAATAGTGTAATCCTTTAAATTTGTAACATTTAGTATTTTGTATTTTTTAATAAGATCAATTGTTGACTCATGCTTCCCGTTCCTGCCAAAAAGAATTTTAATTAATTTGTTTTGAGCTTTTTGTAATCTTTCCATAAGGAAATCAGAAGCCTGGCCAAAAACCTCAATACCATATCTGATTTGACTATTAACCAAAGCATCGAAAACAATTTTCTTACCTTTATCATTAAGAATGGTTTTAACTTTATAAATAATAGGCATAAGTTGTCTTAATTTCTTAATAACACCATTAATGTGTAATTTATGTTTCCACCCCGTTTCAATAAAATGACCAAGATATTTAGCATCATTAACTTTTAAGACAGTTTTACATTTAATGGTTCGCTTATTGCAACCACAGTTATTATTATGAATGTATAGTTCGTCTGTAATTAATTTTCTATGAGGTGAAAAAATGTCTATGCTGTTGGTTTTCATTTCATTAATAAAGACATCGTTGCTGTGCACCATTTTGTTAATTTTCTGAAATCCTGTTTTAGGTTTGCTTCCATTGTATCTTTGTTATCATTTAAAGATAGCACTAAAATATCAACTGCAAATAGTACAATTTCAGATTTATTTATACAGTTTATAATGTCATTTAAATATATATTAAATAGTAATGGCCCCATAATTGAGCCTTGCGGTACTCCATACAGAACTAGATTTTGTTTGCTAAAGTTACCATCAATAGAAGTACAAGCTTTACGATTATGTAAATAACTCTTCATTATATTACCAATTTTACCTCGAATCCCATAATGGTTACATTTCGTCAACAATTTATCATGATCCAGTGAGTCAAAAGCCTTTTGCAAATCAATTAACACCGCTTTAACAAATTTTCCCTCATTTAATGCTTTCGAGATGTTCTCGTTGATGTATTTAAGTGCGTCCAATGTTCCTTTACCATTTCGAAAACCATACTGTTTATTTGAAATCACGTCAAATCTATCTAAAAAATTATTGATTTGAACAGCAAAATATTTTTCTATGACTTTATTTATGTTGGACAGTAAAGCAATTGGTCTATAGTTTTCAATATTTTTTTTTACTACGTTTTTTATGAATTGGTCTTAGTACTTGTATTTTTAATTCATCGGGCCACAATTCAGTATTAATAATAGAATTTATTAATTTTGAAATAAAAATGGAGGAATTTTCTTTTGTTTCTTTAATATGTCTCATAAATATGCCGTCATGACCAACAGAATGTTTGTTTTTCATACACTCAATTATAGAGCAAATTTCATTAGGATGACAATAGTTAATTACCATTGTGTTATTTACTTTTGTACCGGTCTTCAATAAATTATAGTGTTGGTTATCATCTAAGTCAGATTTATTTACTACGCAAGTTTGGGATAATGGAAGAAAAGCTGTCATTAATTTTGTTAGTCAATCTTTCAACTGGTATATTAGGAAAAGCTTTCTTGAGACATGAATCCAAACTTTCAGTCTTAGTTTTCCCAGTTAATTTGTGCAAATTTTTCCACATAACAGAGCTATTACCATTATTAGTTTCAAATTCACTGATAATGTAGTCATACTTACTCTTATTTATTTTAATATTAATTGTTCATTTAAGTTTTTTATATTCATCGACTCTATTACTAGATGGTTTTTCTTGGTTTTTTATTTTTTTTTTCAGATTTCGTTTTTCATACTGATTAAATTGAGTATTTCAGTTGTAATCCAGGGATTTTTTGTTTTTGGGGCTTTTACTTTTTTAGTGATTTTTTTACTCTTGTAAATACTTTTAATTTTTTCATCGATAGCATTAAGCATCTCATTTGGGTTGTTACTATGATTTTCCAGAATTTCCCAGTTAATATTTCTGAAATCACTAATAGTTTTATTTTCATCAAGAAAAGTTATAGTCTCTTCCTGATCAGTGTCATGCTTATCATTTTTTATTTCAATTTTTAATGCCGTGATGTAATGGTCTGCAGTTTTTTTTTTCAATACAAGCGCCCCAGCTATTCAGATTACTAGATTTAACAAAAATATGATCAATGCAAGATTTAGTTATACGGTTTGCGTATAATTCTACTCTAGTTGGGGAATCAATCTTAGACTGGAAACCATTTGCTGCAAGAGTATTTAAATATTTTTCAATAGCTACGTTGTCAGTCTTATCTATGTTTAGCTCAAGTACATCCAAGTTCAAGTCGCCAAGAATTATCGTATTTTCAGTATCATCAATTTTCAGTAGTAATTTATTTAATTCTTTGATAAAAGTTTTTTTATTGGTGTTTGGTTGTTTAATGTTTATAGATAAGCAGCAGAGTTAAATTAACGTTATTGATACATAAATTAGCCAAAATTGCATCATTTTTATCAATTCCGATGTTATTACATTCAATTCAATTACATTCAGTGGTCATCGTGGCTGTGCTGTGAGAGAGCTCAGCCTGGTTGCTGGAGGTTTGCGGATCTGGTCGAACCCCTGGAAAGGGGACCTTGGCAAAGGCCCCGCCAGGACTGCCGGCCAGGGTAGCGTGAGAGGCTACCATGCTCCTTCAGCGGCTATGGGATGTATTCTGGCTAATTCTGGACAATCTTTCGGCCCCGACGATGATCGGAGGTTTCCCGGGTCGAATCCCCGGGCTGTCCCTTTACCAGAATTCTTCTTCTCTAAGGTAATGTTCAAAATTGAGCCAGTTCGGCCATATACAAGCATTAATTGCGAATCATACCCCGCATTTCTATAAAGATAAGTTTCATTTTGTTTAATTCCAACTTCAGTAATGCAAATAATTTCCCATGTTATTTTTGAATTCATGATTTCAATTTGTAACGAATCCCAGTTTTTTTCTGATACTACGTATGTTTACATGAAGGATATTGATATTATTTGAAGGTTCATGACTCGAGAAGTATTCAGTTGCTTCTTCAAGGTTCGTAAAAATAATATTTATGTACTGGAAGGTGAGGAACGGTTGAATTCTTGATTTGGCATGTAATATCTATTATTGATTATTATTCTCCACCCTTGGTTGGAGATCTTTTTCAGATTTGACAATTGTCACAATTTTCTCTTGTGACAATACTACGTCATGTCATTGCCCTATACGTATAGTGAAAGGGATCGTAGAACAATCCGTACCTGTACTGAGCATATTAAATTTCAGCCTTACCCGCTATTATCATCACTGGAACTCGCGCTGAACATCTTTATCGATAACTTGTCTCACGTTTGGAGTCATTATTAAATTTGTACCACTACGTTGTCCAGAGCGATCTGAGAAGCATTTTAGCATGGAGGTAAAAGCCTCGGCCATTACTGGAAGTTGACTGGGGTAGCAAAAAACTTCAAACCTTCTCCGATCACTCTGGACAACGTAGTGGTACAAATCATGACATGGAACGTACGACAAGTTAACATAAAGACGTTCATCGCGAATTCCAGTGACCTGAGCGGTAGCAAAAGTCACAGAAACCTAGTTAGGTATCTTGGTTACACCCAGGGCCGGATTTATAAGGGGGCAAAGGGGACAATTGCCCCAGGCCCCGGCCAAAGGGGCCCCCCGTTAAACAAAAATACAATAATTAAAATATTACCATATTATATTTCGTTGAAAAAATATTCCATTCAGAAATTCCTAGTATGTTAAATGCCACTATTGACATGAGCACGTGACCTCACAAGGCTTTTTTTTTTCGAATCGTATTATTTCCCTGAATTGTTTGCTCCCGAGGTCTCTTTCAATCATTTACAGGTGGGAGGAGCCATCCAACAGTGTGTTTGGACCAATCAGAAGCTTTATATCATGTAACATAGGCATAGGGTGAGATTCGCTAATTACAGTTCTTCTCTTTTACCTCGTCCATGGGGCTCTCACAAAGCTTCAGTGCAATTTCCCATCTTGTAGTGGAAACACGTTTCCTCAGGGACTCAGGAGGTTGTGCTTTGGCAAGTAGGGGGGAGCTTCCCCAACCGTCCAAATAATACATACAGTTGGCGAATTCGAGTCGTCGAGTTGGCAAACTCGGATAAATTTTCACTGCAAATTCGTGTTTCCATGAGTACTGGTTTATTACTATCATCATTCGGTCAATTTGAAAGTAAAGTTTAAAATACATTTTTTTTGCCATTAGTATTCGTAACACTTCTGTGTAGCGTGGGAGTCACTGAAACGCTGCCCCTTTTGGTTGCTTCATTGCAGCTCTCCTCATATCCACGCGGCTGGTATGTGAGCGCTTGGCCGTATCAAGTGGGGAAAAACAGACTCGGCGAAAATTTGCTTAGTTAGCGAAATTTAAAATTGACTCGGCCGGTTTGTTTGCTATGTCACCACCATGACTTAAAAGTATCACAGATAATGAAAAAAAAAAAAAAATGGTACAAAACTGTTTCCCCACCGAGTTTGAAGTAGTTTGAAGTCGTGATAACAATTAACTTCGCGAACTTCGCGGCAAAATTAAAAATTGAGTTGGCTATTTTACTTCCTATAGTTCTTCTGTTAGACAGTGCCGCTCAGAAGGGGTCCCGGTGTGGAGCAATTCCTAACTGGTATTTTAAGGGGGAAGGGTGACAAAGTTG
>JAHWFP010044203.1:625-25074 GCA_023313725.1 Lithobius niger | reverse complement strand
ACCTGGGTGGCAGTGCAGCCGGGTAGTACTTAAATCGAATCAAACAGAAACACAAACACTGATTTACTTTTCACCAGCAGTGTGTCGTCATTACGACATATTTTCGATTTTTTTTAGCTGTTTAATGAATATAAACTACTTTGAATTTAAATCCATTACGGTACTTCGCTAATCCCACCGAGTAGTAGTTCAAAGATTAAATGAAACATATGAAAATTGCTAAATGTGCAATTTTCAATTATATCAGTTTATGTTTGAAGTCTTAGTCGGTGAGATTAGCTTGGCGAAAGAGCTTGGCTTTTGATATCACGACTTCACACTACCGAAAAGTATGACGGGAATCCTTAACTTTTGTTTTGGGGTAGATAGATATTTTCGGTCAAAATTTACGAAATCCATTTTTATCTTAGTAATTATGAGATGGAAACAATAATCTAGTTTTCTAGTCCATTTCTTTTTGTTTAGTTGGCTTTCGTTACATCTTGAAGGCTGCAGTCAGGGTTTTTTTCATATAATTATCATTTCTTATTAGTATTGCAGACGCACGGATTTATTTAATGTTCAGTTTGGCATTGTTGCATAAGCAAAAGGGTCAAAGGGTTTTAGCGAGCGTTAACCGCACCCGGTAATCTGCCCAACGAAGCCCTAAGGCCCTATGTCTGCAACACCCGGAATGGATTCTCAGGAGGTCACCCACCCAAATACCAATCGGGGCTAATGCTGCTTAACTTCGGTGATCTGACGAGAACCGGTGTTTCCAGCACTGCAAGGCCGCAGACCTTGTTACATAATAAGGCCGCAGACCTTGTTATTGTTGCATAATAACACTGTTTAAAAGAATGTAAAACGATCAATTTGGTCGTTTAGAGGTCCCTAACCCCTGAACCACTTGACCATTTAGAACAGGCCTTATGAAAAGGGCACATCTCCGTTGCAATACCTGTAAAATGAGCTAAGATCCAGCTTTATTCATCACATGAAAGAGTTTATTTTCGTGATAAAAAAAAAAGCGTTTCTAGTAGTTAGTAATTAGGCAAATATCAACGTTACACACGTCGTTTTTTCAACAAGAAAAACATTAAGCTGTGTCCACTAACAGTGAATTTTATGTTGCCAGGCGACCAAAGTCTCCCAATCAAAGAAGTTTCAGCCTTTTCTCTCGCATTGTTATTTATCCTAAAATGCCTGAAAACAGCCAAACTACCTCAGCTGTAAAGACACAACGTGTCTAGTGGTGCCATGCTCATATATATTTTATCTGGATAGGTGTTATCGTTTATCATTTTGGCAGGCGACACATTAGCGTATGTCTTGATTATGAAGAAAATCCATAAAAACAAAAGCAAAAACCTTTAAACAAAGGCTTTTCAAATGCTCTTCGAGGATCTGTAACACTGATTACGCAAAGAAAACACGTCCAAAAAAAGTTCAAAAAACGAAAAGGTCGTCCAAAATGTGAGAAAAGCCCCGCCCCCGGCTTTTTTGTTCTTCCATTACTAACAAATTCACGTTGATTATAACGATTCGTTCATTAGCATTTTGTCCAAACGAAACCTCTGCGTCCTTGATGAAATTATACTACAGAGAGAAATACCGGACTGCGTTTATATTCCAGTTTACTCCGTGCGGCATCCGAGATCGTTTGGCCATTACGTAGAAATAAAGTTTCTAAAAAAAATTTGGGGTGTAAGTCGGCAAATCTTGGGTCATAGTCGGATTTTTTTGGCCTGCGCCCCCCTACTTACTAAGGCTTCGCTACGCCCCTGCCATAGCCTAAACGTTTGGGACCCACAAACCAGTTCAGTGTGTTGAGCGTAGGTAGCAGAACTGTGTTCGAGATTGTTTTATCATGCGTCATGGTCATGCTGTTGAGTTTGAGTTGCCATGGTAACGAGAAATTTCGAAACGTTACACGGAATGACGTTTTAATTTTCGGTGTTTTAAAAAGTTCACTTGGCTACCAACAGCACGGTGTATGCTTCGTCGGAATTCCTTAACTGTTCATGATTCCGATTTACAATGGTGAGTGTTAGATCGATGAAAACGAAAAAATGTAATTTCTTCCGTAATAATTGGTCAATTTACGGCAAATTCGGGTTCAGCAATACTTTTGGGGGTGTCAAGTGGCGGTAGCATTTGCCATTCCAACCCGGCCTTTAGTTTGGGCTCCACCAGACTACAAAAGTGCAACCGACCAACATTTTGCCATCTGGTGTCCGTCATAGGCTTCACTTTCTCCACTCCGCGAATTAGGTGTGAGGACCGAAATTCGACGCAGAGCACTGGGCGATTATCTGTGTGCACGTACTTGCGGTGCCCCATTCTCTTCACTTGGACTTCCCTACACTGTATATATGGAAGCAGCAAAGCACTACCCTCAGAAATACTGGGTAGAAATCATAATTATAGACCCAGGGTTTCTACCCTGAGAATAAGGAAAATGAAGTCTCGTTCGGCCGTGTAATAATATTTTCAGAACTCAATTAAATACCTAGTTTTATTTATTATTGATTAATTGGCAGGGCAGAGTTAGCGAAGCGAGCATAGCCTATAACGGGTACCAAATTGCAAAATGTTTGTTAGCTGGTGGCACTTCTGCAGCCTGTAAACGAAAGGTCCGATTGGAATGAAATTTGCTACATCGCTTGAAACCCCCAAAAGTATTGATGAGCTCAAATTGGATGTAAATCTACCAATTATAACAGAAGAAATTACACTTTTTTCGATTTTATCAATCTAACATATTGTATGCGCGACGTATCTTGAGTCCTAGTAGTATTTTACGAGCGACTACGTCTTCCTGGAGGGAGCGGCTTTAATCGACGGCCGCCATTGTTTTTGTAACCATCTTGGTTATCAACAAGGCACTCTTCTACCAAAAACGTACAATCCATTATCTGTGCTCGTTCTGCGGCGAACTCAAGATAGGCCGCGCACACTTTAACACTCACCATTGCACATTTGGAATAATGAATAGTTAGGGAATTCCGACGAAGCATATACACTGTGCTTCTGGTGACCAAGTGAACTATTTAAAACACGGAAAATTAAAACGATACTATACTTCCTGATAACTGACAATCTTTTTCGACGTAATTCAACGAAACAATAACATTTGATCATCAAATTTTAACCAAAACAGAAAGGTAGGCCAATCAAAAAAACAAATGAATTTTGTTAAGGACACGTATTCACTTCGTTTAAAAGAATGCTCGGAGAATTCCCTTCAACATGGCGATTGAAAGAGCCGTTTAGACTGGTTCAGGGAATCTCACATTATTACCTTAAATGCTCGTAGGGTGACGAAGCTGTTTACACGAAACGAAACTACGCATCAGACAATACGTTTAGACCGCAGTAAAAATTATTAAAAGGTCTTCGCGTAATAGTATCGAAATTCCCCGTTATACCATGGCAACACAAACACTTAACACCATGATGCGTGATAAAAACAATATCAACTCAGCTTGAAAATTCGATTCCAGTCAAAATGGGCTATCTAGGGTACGCCAATTTTAAACAGATTTTGACATTCAATTCACTAAATTGATTGCCTCAATGAGACCTTTCCAGTGAGTGGTATGAACTAAAAATCAGTAGCACATGCCGTTTCTAAGATATATTCTTAAAACTGGGAAACCTCATCTGAAAATCTTAGATTGTACTGAGTTAGTATCACAAACAAATTTTAAGTGACGATAAGAAATATGGCCAAAGTATAATAATAAACAAAAATAACGAGTTCAGCAGAGGTAACCTAACACTGTACCCACAAAACCTGAACGATTCGCCGGCTTGAATAAAGGCAACCTAATACCGACCAACAAAACGCTCATAATTCGCCGGTTCGAATACAGGTAACCCAATGACCAACAAAACCTGAACGATTCGCCATTTTAAGGCTGGTAACCTACAACTGTACCAACAAAACGTGAACGATTCGCCGATTCGTATACAGGTAACATTATACCTTATCAACAAAACATGAACGATTCCCCTGGTTCAAATACCCCTCACATCCCTCTAATGAAACCAAAAGTTGTGTATGCCCGGGCATTATTTCCACGCGTACGTATATAATGAACAGAAATCCCAAAAAGTGAGAGTTATTGCATCGGTGCCTACAGAATGCTTTCACTGAGGCAACACGAACTTAAGCTGAAAAACATGGCACGTGGCCTGAAGCACGTAATCAACCCACGCTGACGATTTTCCGGACCAAGACGTCGGTCACTGCCATTAAAGCCAACGTCAGTGACCTCTCCCCTCCCTTTCCCCCACACACACCCACGCATATGAGACGCAATTTTGGCGTGAAAAGTGGCTCTTCTTTAATAGACTTTGGCCTCAAAATCGAAAGGCAAGCGAAAGGCAAGATAACGAGCGACTCAATAAAACATTTATGAGCTTAAACTGCTCGATCGATAGATTCTGGGCAAAGCCAACACAGCGTGCAAGCACCGGATTCTAAACCCCCTGAGGGAGTGAGTTACAACGCTGGTTCGTGTGGTGCACAACAGGATGTAGGGCCAATGCTACCCTAAAGCTGATCAAGTATCCTTTGGCCTACTGCGGAATTAAAGACTCCTACCAAAGCACTTTCATCCCCCATCCTGATTAGGTAATTCATTAACATTAACAATTGCTCGAGTAGCTTCAAGGAGACAAAAACGGTCGAATTGTCCTCTGATTTTAAACGAGCGAAACTCGCAACGGATAGCAAAGGTAAATGCATAATTTGTTCAGAATTGTCGCTCCATCCGATAATGTTGCAGGTTCGTTCTTCCAGCCAAACATGACAATATGTGTTTGTTGGCTCAGGAAAAGAGCTTAGAGCGCACCTGATTGTTTGCTGGAGGTTCCCAGTTAAATGTTTGGCTGTGGGGTTTTTTTTTTTCCCGTACGCCTGGACATTACTCAGTTTGATTATGAAATGTCAAAGATCCTAAAAGGCTTCTCCAGCCTACGAAATAGCACAGTGATGGAATCAAAACAAAACCCACAACTGTTGTGGCAGTAGTTTTCAAACTATACTCCGGCCAGCAATTGATACGTCACCAGGCTTGTGTCACAGAAACATCAACTGAGAAGAATCAGAGCTTCCTCAGTAAATTTTTCGGTTTTCTTTCTTCTTCTTCGGGCAACCATTACATTTGTACGGTATACATCATTGCATGGACAAATACGTACACTATTTGGTTAAAAATAATATGGTTAAAAATGATGTAAGTAGGGGTCGTTTCCATTCATACAAAAAAAAAAAAAAAAAAAAAAAAAAAAAAAAGGTTGCGCAGCGACAACTTACATTAATTTGTCAAAGGCAGGTTTCATGAGTCTTATGTTGGTCAGTTTTATTACAACCAGGAGGCAGGTTTACAAATTAGAGGCAGGTTTGCTTACTTGTGGTGCTTTGTTATATCTTAACAAGATAACGAGACAGAAATTAACTACGAAACTCTTGCGATTATTGTCCTTTGGTGTTGCTGCAGGGTAAACGTGATACCGAAATGGCCTCTCTGCTTTAAATTTGTATGCGTTAATGTAACAAACTTTTTATTAATTTTTTTTTTGGGGGGGGGGCCATCATTGAAGTTTTATCGGGTCAAACTGAAGCATCTTACTTTCCATTCCAATCGGTGCGCCCATTGCAATAGCACTGCAATAAAAACGCACTAAAAATACTAAAGAGAGTAGCAACGTGACATGAACTTTCCCACATCAAACAACTCGCATGTAATTTAAGCCTATATACCTCTCGATAATCTTTTTTTTTAGTCAGCCTAAAGTTTTGTTTCGGCAAATCGGTAGTACAACCCTGCAATCATAGTAAGTTTACTGAGCAAACAAACGAAAATGACTAGTTTTCATACTAAGTAAAATACATTCATGAGGTATACAGTGCTAATTATCGACGAACAATTCTGATTTTAAGACAATTACAAGGAACCATTTTTTCAAACTATTTTAACCCTTCCCCGGAATTTAAGTGTCAATTACATGGAGTAAGATTGGGCAAAGTGGCCTGATAGTTATCGCGGTTATGTCGACTACAGCATGTAAACAAATCCTAGGAAATTCTAATTGGAATTACCTAGCAAAATAGTCTACCTCTTCATCCGGCGCCATGGCTATAGAGCAGTGACACGACGTAGTATTATTGTATGCAACTCTATGCTGGAGCCTTAATGGGTTAGCAGCAAGGTGCACTTCAGAGAGAAACAGAAGGGCGTCATACTGAAGCCGATGCTGTGAAGAGTATTTCTTAGACTTAAAACGCGCGATTTTTGTTGTTGGAGAAAACAACGTTATTTTAAGCCTAAGAAATCCGCTCTTCCGTTGTTTTTCCCTCCATTTTTATATAGTGCACCTTGTAGTTATGCCCTCCAAAACCCATACTGGTGCCAATATGGCGGCAAATGTCACTGCTCTATACTGCTCGGAGCGTGACAAACCTCCAAGTGTCAATTACAAGTATAAACAAAGTTTTTGTTGGTTTTGTTTTGCCATTAGCTTTTTTTGAGACGATAACGTCAAATAAATACTAAAATTGTCGGTATTGCCCAGTATACTACATAACTCCACAGCATTTGCTGCAGTGTACCTTCTTCACCACAGGTAATGGCATGCGCCGTACGATCAACGTTCATGTATGGATTGAAAAACCAATTTGGAAATGGAGAACACGAGCAAAGATTTTACGTCAACAAAATCTGAATATTTACATACTCGAGAGAAATACAGCGACGAAAGTAGGAGATTGTGGTAAATCCATAACTAATTGGCAACGGAAAATTCAACAAAACTGGATATGCAGGAACTTAAGGGCATGTAGATTCAGGTTGAACGTTCTTCATCCGTGAGTCTTCAGAACGGATAATCTTAATATTTCATAATTTTACTAGCCGTTACCCGTAAAAAAATTGACGTGAAAAAACTAACTTATACCAAAGAATACTTTAAGACACAGCTATAATTAAACTATTACCACGAAAAATTGTATTAAATTGTATATTTGTAAGATTTCTAATTAATTTGTAGATAATAAGTCTGATAAATTAAAGTAACGTCTAATTTTTTTCCGTTTGGGAATGAATAAGTCTTTACGCTTTTACAGCTGTACAGACCTCCCGTGCAACTCGGCGTATTCTTTCTCCCAACATGGCAACTTTAATTTCCTGCACGATTCTGACGTGGTGTCGCACAAGTGCTTCACGAACTAACCTAATAATGACCAATTATATACTTTTAAACGGCGAGGAGCTCTGCTACTACAACTATTTACCGTTTCTCATTCAATTAACGATTTAAAAAAAAATTAATATTCGTTAAATTGTGCGTGGTTCAAGTAAAAAGCACTCCATAACGACGGTTCTGTCAAAGAAGGGTGCGGTGATCACTGGAAGTCAGGCATTACGAAAGAACGGTTGCTTTTATTTTTATATGATGTAAATCTTAAAATTGATGATCAGAGTCTAAATATGAATCGATATTGCAAGATTTGTTCAAACTTTTGTTTGTACCTGGACATTTTTAACAAACAGTTTTGAAGTTTAATTGAAACCGCGCTTATTGTTTCCGAGACTTCCCTTACTCATATTCGCGTAAAAGTGAATGCACGCGACATACGAGTGTATGTGGTGGACATACGTACAACGGCTTTGTTCTTGAACAGTCTATAATTTCATCAGAGTTTCCGTATATTTACGTCAATAAGTGAATTTTAATACATTGTATAAATATTCGGGCTGCTCTGAACAAATGGTCGAGCCCACTCACTGCTCCCCCTAACGGAGCTCTCAGGATAAAAAATTAACATTTTTTAAATTTCCAATCTTTTTAGCTGAATCCAGATTTAATTTATTCACATTTCATAAAAACTCATTCCTTTTTTTCCTTTTCCAATAAAACGAAGCGATCACACTACGGCCAAAATCAAAATCATGCGTTTGGTTCCAACATTTAACGAGACCGAACCAGACGTACTTGGCGGTGTTACCTATACTGTTATAGCTAGCAAGGAACAAAAAAGTTACAGATTGGGAGAGAAGTTGGTATAGAAATATCAAGGACCTTGATAGTGGTCGTTATGCATATCTCAGCATGAACTTCCATTTTAAACGTCAAACTTTGAAACCCTATAGTTTCCCCAAAAATTGTCGTAGACCAATGAAATTCGGAATATGGGGTCGTGTAATAACTATATTTCACTGCATTAAACATTTTAATGACAACTATCGACAGTTTGGCTTCCACAGAATGGCCATTTCTTTTCTTGGATGCTTTGTCCTCATTTGGAAATGAAAGCAATGAACCGTTTTAAATTTTATAGGTTTAAAACGTAGGTATTAAGGACTAGAGCCTTTTGAACGCCATTTTAATGTGACCGAATTCATTTAAAAAAAGCGTTAATCTCAATTGTTTCGTACCAAAATTCGAGTTATTTAATCTTTCTGAAATATCACCCAGAAAAAAATTAACAGATATTCGTATTAAAAAAACGCTTAAGCGTATAAAATACGGATGTAAGCCTTAAAAAAATTGAATGATCTAAAGAAACATACACAAGAGAAAAGACATGTAAGCCATCAGCGTCGCACTAACATGTGCAAAAATAAGCGCCAGCTTATTTTTTGGGACGCTGGAGATTCTTTTACACGTTTTAATGCGATGCTTGTGGTTTACATGTCTTTTTGTAGTATCAGTGCCTTTACACAGTTTTTTAAGGCTTACATCCGAATTTTACAAGCGTAAGCATTTTTTTTTTAACACTAAGGGCGCGTTTACGTAAGAACACTTTTCTCGCTTACTAGCTTTTACTTGGTCAATACTAAATCTGCTGGCTGCTTCTCGCTTTTACCCAAGAATATGGTTTTCAAGTTGTCTATACCTAGTAACCATGGCAACATCACGGACGTAAATCTCCTCCTCGTGCCTCCCGACACGACGTACGATGCGTGCAACACGACAGCGTCGATTTATGACAACTAGAAAACAATTTTTATTGCAGTACAAGACGACGGATAGATTTCTGAATGCCGGTATTCGATGCTTTGTCTTCGATTCGACAACCCCGAAATGGGCGCCATGTTGGATTTTGAATTCTCGCTGCGAGTACCTATTTATTCTACTGTCGATTGATCACTGCTAAAAGCTGTTTTTTTCAGCAAAAATAGCAAATTTTGGAAATAGCGTGAAATGGCAACAACAATGTTGTAGCAATGTTTAAAATGACTTAGTGTTGCACTTTGTTCTTTATCCGTGTTGTTATTTATAATAGATTTAATTTGTTGCCTATTACCGCATTCATTTAATAGAAACGGAAAATGAATCGTAAATAAATAACGGTTGCCTAGCAAATAGCTTTCGGCGAGCGAGAAGGTCTCGTTGCGTAAACGAGCCCTAACAGGGGGTAGGCGATTGGGCAGGCTGGGGAAAACTTTGGTTGGACAGACTGTTCTAATTTTGGGCATCTTTACTTTTTATTATTATTATTTTTTTTTTTGGGGGGGGGGGGGGGATGTACAAGGGAGGGTAGGGCGTAAACACGACTGTTCGTTCCTCTACAAATATTTTTTTGGGGCCGCTGTGTCTGAACGTGAATATTCATCACAAATTGTTAAATGCTTGAGAGCCCTATCGCGAACGTTTGCATTCGACAGGTGAGCGTGCTTGAGTGCTTGTTCCAGTTGTGAAAGCAACTGTTTGAAAATCGAATGGCAAGAAGTCAAACGTCGAGATACACCAGAGACGAGTCACACTTGCCCTACCTTACGGTAAATCTGTGGTGCAGCCATGGACTAGAAAAGTGGACTTATACCGTCTGCGGAGTGGAAAACATATTGGATTTTAACACAATTCGTGTTGAAACTTGCGATGCACGAATGGAGAGCATTTTCCTTTTTCGTTCAGGAGACGAAAAAGTAGCATTTTATTTTTCTGGGCTCCAAGAGTGATTTCATCAAAGTAGGCGATTCAAACAATGATGTTTTGTAAGACAAAACTGGGTACAAATCTGGCAAATTATGCCTCGAATGATCCCAACCGGGAATCATATATGTACTTTGATGACCAAGCCACCAACTTCAGTTTTCCTCGACAAAGTGCTGGAATGGAACGCAACACGATCAATATTACAAGACTCTTCTGCCAGAAAACCCTCACAACAAATGAAAGCGAATGGACTATGGAGAAAAGCGTGCGGCTGGAACGGTCAATATAGTGTGCCCAACCAAACAAACAAACGTTTTGCCGAAATAATTATTTGCTGGCATGTTTTGTGGCGACCAGCTTGTAGCTGACGTAAGAAAGCGTTTACATCTTGTAAGCTAGGGACGCTGATGTTAACGTTGTACGGCTAACGTTTTAGTTGGCTGGAGGTTTTTTATTTTATTTTTTTGTATGTAAGCTTGGCAACAGTAATAGAAGCCTTGGAAGGAAGCGCGTGTAATCGGTGTTGCATCTCCAAAAGAAGCGCGCAAAGATCCCCCAAGACAACAAGGGCACATTTTTGGTAAAAGGGCACAATCAGTTTTGAGAGCAAACATTTTAAAGGGCACAGGAATTTGGCCGCCATGCACGCTAAGTTGAATTAATGTTTCTCTGATACCGCCGCACAAGTACAAAAACCTCTGCTTGAAAATATTTGTTCCCTAAGGTTTTTTTTGTGCAATTTTTTTTTCAATAGGTATTGTTCGACGAATTTTTTTTAAATGTTGCATAGTCTTAGAAAATAAAATGGCTAAAATAACATCACTTATTCACTTGAATGTTGATGTAAGCAGGGGCAATGCCCCCCCCCCCTTCCCTCATATGCATGCCTATGGTCTCCATTACGGTTATCTGGGCGATTTGCAAAATATGAAGAGTGAATATTTTACTCTTACTTGTGTGAATGGTCAGTGAGCCTGTAAAAAGGGTCAAGCGTGCCACCCTTGGCACACGGTGCCATGTTCATCATCCCGGTTTCAGGCTATTTGAGTTGTTGGTGAGAAGACGATTGAAAGTGCCTCCCCAGAGTAAATTAACCATAAAGTATACATTTGAAAAGTTTTGATAGGTTCATTCGAGATGGCATTCTCCTCGAGATTCTCACATTTTATATGACGTACTTTTTACACTCTGATCTTCTGTTTAATTTAATTGTTTATTAGCACTACCGGCGAAAGTCCTGTCAAGAGAAACCATATTATTTCCCAACAGAATTTATTTATCACGTTTAAATTAGGCCTACTGTATTTTGCGTTGTATTTAAATCGTAGTTGGGCTATTAAGGACTGCTGGTGGTCTGCTCGTCAAGTTTTGTGTTCGACTAATTCATTAGGTGGCTCAGACTTCATCATTCAACCTTCATGTTAAAGTTGTATGGAGAAATCGGAGGATTCACGTTTTTCGCAAATTTCACGATAGTGAAAATAAATAAATACGCGCTGAAGCAGCTTGGATTTGTCGAAAATTGGCAGTCTTTAGCCACCATGACACGCACTAGCTATATGTCCGATTAAGTTTGTTCCTGCTTCTAAGCGAAAAATAAAGAAAAGGTGTAGAGGTTGTTGGTTTTACGTTTCGGACTACTGCCGGTAGTAATTCCTCGAAAGAGAAAAAAATAAATCTTGGACTTCAAGACTGAACCAATGCTAAATAACGAACCAGTGACCTATTTCAAAGGGCACTTATCTGTGTGAAAAATTGAAAATCGAAACAAATATAAGTGGTCCTTGAGTCGTTAAATATTTACAATGATCTAAAAGAAGTATCCTAGTTTCAGTTCTCTTCTAAGGACTGGTTTGATCAAACACTCATCAGCATGCACGAACAATTTTAATTGTAATTAGTTAAATTAAAGACCATGAGGTAGTGCCAGCGACGAACCCATGTGCCCATGGATCACCCATGTACCGGTATTGGGTACCCATTAATACCCATGGATCACTGGGTGGGATCGGGTTTCTTCACGACACAGAACTTGTAACCCGAATGAGTTAGTGACCACAATTGACTCGGTCAACCGACACAATTATACGACTCCCATTTTGCATCCCAGTAATGTATCTTTTAGACATAGCTAACAATTAATTTTAAAATAACCAATTATTAAGGACCGTTATGTAAGCCTCAGCATGAATTCCATGTTTTAACGTCAAACTTTGGAAACTTTGATGAATTGACATAAACCAACAAAAATTTGGTATTGGGATCGTGTCATAACTTCACCACATTAAAAATGTTAGCGACAACAACCAAACCGTTTTGCCTCCACAGAATGGTCACTTCTTATTGTTGTTGGGACTCGTTTGTCACAACCTGGAGATCGAATCAATGAAGTGACTTTCAATTTTTATAGCTGGAGCTTTTTATTAGTGCAACGCTGATGGCTAACATGTCTTTTCCCTTAGGGCATTAAGTATTTTTAAGGCTTACATCCTTATTTTATAGGCTTAAACATTTGTTTAATACTTATAGTGAGATTCTTCATCACAACCCTCAGTAGTTAGCTGAAATGCGAAAGAAATTTTAAAATAGTAGACATTTCATTCCCATGTATACGGTACTTGGTCAATAGATTTTAATGTATTTTCTTACTCGTTTACTGGTTTACAAGGATTATGTCAAAGCCTAGCTAAAGCCCGTGCTGCGCACAAGTGGTGTTTGATGCATCGTTTGCAGCATTGGGACGATTTGCTGTCTCATGTGTTTATCGGAAAGTATTATCCCGTCTGTGTATTTTTGTGCACACTGACTAACAAACTCAATCAATGCATCACCTGATCCGAAATCCACGCACTAACATATGAATGTTTCCACCGGTATGCCTTTATACAACAAAGTCCAAACCCTTAGCCCGCCGGCTTTGTCGGCTTTTTTCAGGGATCAGCAGAATATCAATAGCGTTTTCAATATTTAACCGAGTTTCAGAAATCCTATAATTTTAATCGTCCACAACGACAGAACCTTCAGCCAGCGGTTAATGCCCTATTCAGTGTGATCTGGTTTGACCCAGTGTCACTCAGGACGACCCTAACCCGTTCCCAGACTCCATGGATTCGTGTATGCAATTATCTTTTTTTTTTTACTAGATTCTGGGTCGAACTTGCGTTCTTTTTCGTACAACAGGAATGGTTGCCGACTTGATATTTGCTGGATCGATGAATTGTGGTCGTTGAAGCCATCATTTTCCTTAGTTTTTTAACTTGGTCGTTTGACGATAGCGTGTGTTTTCGGTTTATTGCCTACAATCATTCAATCATTTGTGGCTGGTTCATTAAGTGTTTTGAACAGAGTTGAAGAGGGATATGGCAACGAGAAACCACTACCTAGGTTCGGTGAAAAGTTGAGGACGGCTTTTCATCGGAACATTCAAGACCAAGCCTTACTTGGCTTACCAAGCCACTAGCCGTAGGAAACCTTCCTAAGGGAAACAAAACCCACATCCTCCCTCATGCTGTTGGTAGTGTCCTGCCAAGAACTGGTAGTTTGGTAGGCTTCCAGGTCTGTGCTGCATAACTAGCGTTGAATTAACCTTTGTTGCAACCGCGTTGTATGAAAGACTGGAGAGTATGTCACATATACGAATGTTGCAGCCTTACGTATCGCGTTTTCTGCTGTAGGACTACATTAAAAGGTTCCAATAATACAATTAATTATTTTGGTCCCAACGGCTTGCAGTCTGTTTCACCGAGTACTGATAACTTTTTCGTTGCGCTGTTCCAATGACATCATTACCTAATGAGGGTGAACCCAACGAAAACGAAATGAAAGGTGCACCTCATTAAATACTTATTTTTCTTTCACGAAGACACACACAGCCCTTTCCTTAGAAGTACGTACGCAGAAGAAGCCAGCCAGAGGGCTAGAGTACTTAACCAACCTTTCCCCCAAATCTACCGCAGGAAATGCAGGAACTTAAGGAACCAGGCAGCACAACCCCGGCTAATAATAGACGAGAGCGCAAGTAGAAGTAATAGCATTTCCATAAATAGTGCCTTATAACCGGTGATTGTACAGCGTTTTTCGATAAAACCATACCAACGCTTGAAATGTTTTAAGTAAATCAAGAAAATTCAGATAACGTAAAAATGCAGCAGCGAAAAATGCATTCTAAAAAGCCAGAAACAAGTAATGGAGCGTCAATGAATGAAATCGAACCAACATATCATTTTATTACCAAAACCGAAAGTGAACAGGAAGAGATTTAAAGCAGTTTTAAACCTGTTTTCATAAAAGACGAAACTCCTGTTAGATTATAATGAAATAACCGCTGAAATGCACGTCCATATATAGGTAACTTAGGTAATAGTTTACAAGCTAATAGTGAGGGTAGCTTAGTGATTTTTTTCAGGACACGTCGGACAAAAGCATGAATTTTCTTTTGTGGCATAGCTAGTGTATGGGCAATAAGAAAATGGGCTGCTCCACGCAGTCTGAAGCAGGCCTCGTATACCAAAATAAGTTAATAGTAACAAAACTATACACAGGGATGCACTTTTCACGACTGTTAATAAACAGATCAATATAATACGCTGCAACTTACTGCAGGAGTTCTTTACATCATTTATGACAAATAACGTTCTATGAGAAAATGTCAAAAATCCTACAGGAAGTGAATATACAGCTCACTTCCGGTAAATAGTCTTTATCACATAACTCCTACAAACCGCTTGACGGACAGGTCTCAAATTTTGCAGGCGTATTCTAGACACCATTTACATCCATTAATATTAATGAAATTTTGTTGTCGCTCTACCGGAAGTGATGGTAAATTTCAGTTCCAGTACTATTTCTTCACTTAACGCGTAACTTAAAAGGGTTAGTCGGCAGGTTCCAAATTTTGCACATGCCATTCTTACATCTATAATAAATAATGTTCTATGAGAAAATGTCGAAAATCCACCCGGAAGTGAATATACAGCTCACTTCCAGTAAACAGTCTCTATCACTTAACTCCTAAACCGTTTAACCGTAGGTCTCAAATTTTGCAGGCCTATTCTGGAGACCATTAACATCAAAGAATATCTAACGACATTTTGTCCTAACTCTACCGGAAGTCGTAGTACATATTAGTCCAGACGTGATTTCTTTGCCCAGATGCATAATTCCTAAACGTCTTAGGCGGCAGGATCCAAATGTTGCCCATACCTTCCTTACATCTATGACAAATAATGTTCTATTACAAAATGTGAAAACTACCGGAAGTGAATGAGTATACAATGTTCCTTCCAGTGAACAATCTATGACATTGCTCCCTTATTTTGCTGGCTTGTTTAGTGACATGGTAAAATAATTCCGAAGAAAATTAATTTTCCTTATATTTCATGCTGTGATGAAGCAGGGGCACTGGAATTAAAACGTTGCCTTAGCCTCAAAACACAATTAACTCAGTCCGAGCACGGCAACAACCAAGCATAAGTCAAGAAACTACCAGTATTCGAAACAATGGCTTTGAGGACAAGGATTGGAGCCACTCGGATGCAACTATAATACTCCTCGGCCTTGCCTTCGAGGTTATTGTTGCATTTCTCGAAGGCAAAATTCCGTATCCTCACCATTGTTGCAAACAGTGGTAATAAACGACAGCAAATTAAAGGAGCTATGTCCTAGATTGATTATCGGAAGTGACATGTAAATTCACATCCGGCAGTTGTTTTACTTTCTCATCGTACATTATTCATTATATATGTAAGAAAGGTATATGCAAAATTTGGAACCTACCGATTTACCCGTTAGAAGATATGCATTAAGTGAAGAAATCGTACCGGAACTGACATTTACCATCACTTCCGGTAGAGCTACAACAAAATGTCATTAAATATTAATTAACGTAAATGGTCTCTAAAATAGGCATGCAAAATTTTAGAGCTATCCGTTAAACGGGTTGTAGGAGTTTTGTGATAAAGACTATTTATCAAAAGTGGACTGTATATTCACTTCCTGTTTGATTTTCGACATTTCCTCATAGAACGTTATTTGTCATAAATGATGCATGACTTGCAGCGTATTATACTGATCGGTTTATTAACGGTCGTGAAAAGCGCATCCCTGCATATATAGTTTTGTTATTTTTTACTTATTTTGGTATATAAGGCCTGCTCCACCCGAAGTATGTTCAGACTGTGTGGAGCACTCCATTTTCTTATTGCCCATACACTAACTAAGCCACACACAAAACATCATGCTTTTGTCTGTTAAGTCCTAATTCCATCGAATTTTGTAGCTAAGCTACCTCACTATATATAACAATGATCGTGAATACTGTATGCAGTCTTTGTCTAAATTAATAATTAGCTGGAGAAAAAGAAACAGCATCGGCAGCAGGAGAGAGAGAGAGAGAGAGAGAGCGAGCGAGCGAGAAGCAGCAGGAGCACAAGCAGAATAACAATGTAACAAATTTGCGGAAATGTTGTATGCAAAATTTCAATTCGGGAGTTTTGTTTTTCAAAAATCAGGCATATCGAAAACCGGGGAGATCGAAAATCGGGTATAGTTTGGCCCCGAAATCTATCGGAAATTGCTAGAAACCACTTATTAGAAATCAATTGTGAAAAACCAATTGTTAGAAACAGTTTTTGGTGTGCATTAATGTAATAGCGTGGATTTCACATTCAATAATCCTGGCCTCGGCCTCTCCCTGGCATTTTCGGGGGAAGAAGGCCCCTGGGATGCCTCGTGCTCATGTCGATTATAAAGATCCTGGGTTTCCCGCTTAGATTTTCTCCAGCGAAATTATCCCTTCCATTATCGTGGGGGCACATAATCCGGGGGGGGGGGGGGGGATTGAGGCTTAATGGCGCGTCGACAACTTGGTCATTAGCGCCAACCTCAGTCACAGTGCAGTGGTCCGGGTCGCCACTGCACCACACATTACAGAGACGTTATTCAAACCCCTAACCTAAATCTTGTCATACATCTGCACCTCCTGCAAAAATTGAAAAACACCGGACAGGAGGACAGACTTATCGCCCAACTGACGCGCAATGTCATGCGGAAGATGGAAACGACGACGAACACCATCAAGATGGCGACAATCAACAAGTAAGTGCCGGACCGTAAGTGGCCGTCGACACCAAGAACATTCAGGAGGGTCAACCCCCCGCAAAAGGAAACAGTGAGTAAGTCGGGTGTGACCAATGCGCAAACGGGTCAACACCACCTCCTCACGGCGACTGCGGCGACACGCCGAGTGCCATTCCTCGACAGTGCCTTTAATAGCTCATAATTTATTGCCGTCCTGTCCATCCCACGAGGCTTGCCAAAAAGCATGTAACCTCAGACGCAGAGTTGGAAAAGCGTCCGAGGGAACAAGCCTGAGATCCCTACCGAGAGGGCCAGAAAGGGCCCCTTTTGCTGCAGAATCCGCTTGCTCATTTCCACCTATCCCAACATGGCCCGGGATCCAGCAGAAAAGCACGGTTTTCCGCTGGCCAGGCAAGCGGGAAAGCAAAGCTTGGACACGTTGTGTCAAGGGGTTCCGAGGATTGTAAGTCGCCAAGGACTCCAGGGCACTCATGGAATCGCTAAAGATAATGAAATGCATGCCCTGAAGGCCAAGGATCCATTCCACCGCCAAACCGAGAGCCAAAAGCTCTGCAGAAAACACAGAATAGCCTGATGGAAGGCGATGGGCAACCGTCACTCCCTTACAAACACAAGCACAAGCCACGCCAGCATCAGACTTCGACCCATCAGTAAACAGCCGCTGATAACCGGCATACTGAGAACACAGCCGCCGGAACTCCTGTAAGTACCTTGCAGGTAGAGTGGAACCCTTCGGGAGGGACGCCAGAGCGAAAATGAAAATGCCACTTGGGACAAGCCAAGGGGCTACTGGCATCCCCCCAAGCCTCAAGACGCTGGGCATTTCAAAGGCTATCTCCTGACAGGACTGCTGGAGCCTATCGCGGAAATCACCATTACCCACCCTGCGTCTACCGACTCGCAAGTCTGGCCCAAAAACCATGGACCAAGCAGGACTGGATTCCACAGCACGTAAGCGCACAGCATACTGAATGGCCAGCTTTCGCCGACGAATGGCCAAAGGTGGTTCCGAGGCCTCAGCATAGAGGCTGACCACTGGAGAAGTTCGAAATGCCCCAGTCGCCACACGCAGGCCACTGTGATGCACAGTGTCCAACATCTGGAGAGTCGAGTCACTAGCCGAACCATACACCATGGACGCATAATCAAGTTTGCTGCGGACAAGGGCTCTGTAGAGGCGCAACATGGCAGTGCGATCGGCACCCCATGAAGTGCCCGACAGAACCCGCAAGATGTTAAGTGCCCGCAAAGACTTGTCTTTAAGTTGGCGCAAGTGTGGAAGCCAAGATAACCTGGAATCGAACACCAGACCCAGGAAACGTGCCTGTGGGACAACAGGAATCTGCGCCTGGCCCAAGTACAGGCAAGGATCTGGGTGCAGCGTTCGTTGGCGGCAAAAGTGAATGCACACAGTCTTGTCCGGAGAAAACCGGAAACCATTACTGACCGCCCAGGTCTGGACTTTGTTAATCGCCAGCTGTAGCTGCCGCTCGCAGGTCTGCATGCGAGCTGCCCGAAAGCGCAGGCCGAAGTCATCGACAAACAATGACTGGGGAACAGCAGCTTGCTGAGCAATGGGGTTGATCCCAATAGCAAACAAGACGACACTAAGAACACCTCCTTGAGGCACACCATTCTCCAAGACAAACGGGCGGGAAAGAGTCGCCCCGACACGAACACGAAAAGAACGGCCCGAGAGGTAAGCGGAAAGCAACAGTGGCATCCGTCCCCTCAAGCCACAGTTATAGAGATTACGGAGAATCCCATAACGCCAGGTCGTATCATAAGCCTTCTCCAAGTCAAAGAAAACCTGAACCAGATGATGACGCAGGCGAAAAGCCTCCCTCACATCTGATTCAAGGGCAACTAGATGATCGATAGTTGACCGAAACTGTCGAAAGCCACACTGGGACGCAGATAAGAATCCCCGTGATTCCAACACCCACACCAACCGCTCACTGACCATCCGTTCCATAAATTTACAGACACAGCTAGTCAGAGCGATTGGGCGATAACTGGAAGGAGAAGTAGGGTCTTTGCCCGGTTTTACAATCGGGATGACCACTGCTGTCTTCCACGCTGCTGGAATAGAGCCCTCTGCCCACACACGGTTGAACATCCCCAGCAAGAACTGCTGGGAGGCAAGGGTCAGATGTTTCAACAGTTGATAGTGAACATCATCAGGCCCCGGGGCGGAGTCATGCGACTTGGACAAAGCTGAAACAAATTCCTGCCAGGTAAATGGTAAATTGTACTCCTCTAGCCCATCGGAGCGAAAGTCAAGAAAGCGAGCCTCTTCTCTACGCTTTCTTGACTCCCTAAAATCAAAACAGCAACAACACACTGAATAAATAATAATGAGTTGTACAAATAAACCAAGAACGCAACACTTTTGAGGATCAACATTTCAGGTAAACATGCAACCGCAATATCAATCAATAAATAATTTTTTCAAAGTTAAGAATAAAAATGAAACTATCCAGGCAAAAAATTGTGGAGGATCTAGTAGAAAAATGAGTACAAGAAGGAAGGAGGGAAGGACGGGAGGGAATTAAAAAAAGTAAAAGGGAGGGCAATGGAGGTACGGGGACGGGGAGGGAGGCAGAGGAGGAAGGATCAACAATGTAGGTGCAACTGCCCTCCCCCCTCCACCCCCCCCCCCGGCTTCGGGGAAACTGCCTTTCCCCTTCCCCGATATAATATCAGGCTCCGCTCCTGCATGTAACCATGTAATGGTGGCGGCCCTGTTTATTTCGTAAATGCGGGCTTTCAGAGCCGAGTTGAATTATTTCAAAGTTGCTTGAGGAACAATCATTGCATGCGTGATCGTTGTTCGGGCTTATCGCTTAATGCGAGAAGGGGAAAGGGGTGGGGGGAGGGGGGATGCGATTGAAATTCAAGATCCGCAAGAAAGGAGCCATGTCACTTTGGAAAACAATAGGCTTCAAACAATGCCTTCAATGTATTCAGTCGTAGACAATGTATGGCCCAAAACAAGGAAATTAGTTGAAAATATAGATGCAGTATGAACAAAAATGACGCCTTCAAAGAAGTATTCACTAAATAAAATTTCTAGTAAAATTTCTGTTAAAAAATATAGATGCAGTATTCAATACAAAAAAATGTCTTTCTTGGAGAATTATTTGCAAAATAAAATGTCTGTTATACAATTTCTGTCGGGTCAATTAGGAGGATTTTGGGGGATTCTGGGTTTAGGGGGGATTAAATTGCCTTGGTTTCTCATTTTGTAATGCAACGTAGTTAGTGGAGCCAGTATTTTTCTCCACTGTTTCCAGGTGTCGAGCACGACAACGACAAGCTGCTGTGCAATAAGTTACTGTAAATGGTGACAGTGATATTTTGAAGACTCGTGACAAGATTTTTTCATTGTACGGGTCGAAGAAAGGTGCAACAAATTTAATTGCATCGGAATATTACAAAGTTTATACATATTTGTGCAGAATGGAAACATTATCGAATTAGTGCACATCTTTTACTACGCAGAGAAAAATATTAAATATTATGAAATTGTATAATTATTTGTTTACTAAAATGTAATGACTGGTTCAAATTATTATTCTGTAAATTAAGATTAGCACAGTGCGAGTGGACAGCCCTCTCAAACCAGCAATTTACTGCCTCTTGTCCTTCTGCGTACTTTACTTCGTTCCAGCGTTGCTATTACAATACCTGCAATAAGGTCAAGCACCATCGCATTGGTGATAAATATCTAGAGATTCTGCAGCCATTTAAAATTAAACTATCTTGCAGAGATATGAAGACGTAAAAAACAGATAAGGTCCAAAACTGGGCCAAACTTTCTTTAAATTCCAGGCTTATGAACCGATGGAATAAAAACTCAGTAAGGAAGATATCAAGTCTGCATTATTACTATCATTAAGAACCAAGACCATTAGCGAAAGAACATAGGGAGGATTAGGACACAGCTTCGAAGGTTCTGAATTAATTTTCACCCTTTCCTACATTCCCTTGTTCCTCGATTCGTACATCATTCATGCTTCTTGAAGTAGCTGATCTGGTCAGTGAATGGAAAGTTCCCTGCCAGGCCAGCCAGTTGCAGCTAGGGTAGAGTAACAAACTACCATTCTTCTTCAGTGGCAATGGGATCTATTCTGGACATTATCCCGGCCCCCTAGAATAACTGCACGTTTACCAGTTTGAACCATAGGTATTCACTCCTGCAAGAATTCTTTCTCCTTCTAAAACGTCTAGTAAGGTTTAAAATTGACCCAGTTCATGTACATGAGCACTAGTTTGCTACAGATGATGTAATCTTATCTTAACAGGTGATGCAAGGCTCCATGACATTTTTATTTTGTTGAAAATCGTCAGGGTGGCATACTCATTTATTTGTATGTTTGTCCAACTACTCCCTGGAAGTAGCGAATCTATAGAGAAAGACTGTGGAGAAAGGTGTCAAAAACACTTTTTTTTAATCTATAAATTAGTTTGTAACTTATCCTAAAATACTTACTTTTTTCCAGCTGTACAATTAGGAAAGCACCTGTACTTGATCCAACGCCCATCATTCCGCTTCACAGTTTATGTTAGGTCCAACATAGGTTCGACCTGAGGGCAGACGGGCACAGGTTAAGTATTTTAGGATAAGTAAAAACTTATTTATAGGTTTATAATTACGTTTTTACTTCCATCCTAAAATACTTACCTTTTTTCCAGCTGACTTTTTTCAAACCAGAGATGGACAAGTCGAGCACGAGCGTGTTGCTAGCATTCAAATTTCACGTCAACCCTATCTATATCTTAACCTTAAACATGAAACCAGAATGACATAATACAAGTTATATCAACCTTCCATGAATGACCTGGTCGGTTGGCCTGGTCGGTTGGCCAGGTCAACCAACCTTCTTGTCCAGAGAGGCTATTCCTCAACACAACCTGACTCGATTCTCGAGTATTAAAACGCTAATAGATGTCCCCCTCCCCAATAATGTTGTCCCCTACCCGACGCTTCACGTAAATGGCACCGTACGGATTACAAAATACGAAAACAAAACAAAAAATCCGTTAGTAAAACATTCACCAGCTTCAAGTTTTCAGATTTGGGGTTTTGTATAAGGTCATAATTTATCAAGCAAGCATTAACATTCTAAATTGTCAAGCTCACGGAAATTTTTTTTTCGCCCTCCGCTGTTACAGCCTTGGTTATCCAAACCAAGCGCTGATATGAATCATTAACTCCCTTAACTGCCGACGATGAATGATTCATTTTACAGCCAATGTCCTTTAACGTATACGGAACTACGTACTTAGTTGATTTGCAACTTTCCTTTCTAGAAAATTCGACGAGGCAAAAACTATGAATTTGGTCAGAGTAGACAGCAACTACACAGCCTTAAACGACCAGTTGATTCCGGGGCTTTCCCAGTTGTGAGTGGGTCAACGGGGCAACGTAGTCCTACGAACTCAACTGAATGTCGCTGGAAATAAAATTAAAGGGTTAATTATTGAACTACAGATAGAACTAAAACGATCAGCGAGGTGCCGATGCACGACGTCGCGTTTGGAGCGGACATATTTAAATTTCATAAGTTTTTACGTTGAAAAATTTAATTTTTTTTTATACCTTAAGTTTTAACTTTTTTTGTTCATTCTGCTGTAGGTTTATGGTTTTAAAAAATATACGTCACACGAACAAGAACACAGTTTTTAAAAACGGGAAAAAACTTATTTTTTTGAGTGGGAAAAAACCTGGCAACCCTCCTTGAGACTCTAATCCTGAAAAGCTCCAAAATTACACAAACTACAGCCTACTGTCCCATGTATGTAGCGTTTAAGGTTTACATGTCATCTAAAACATAGAATTAAAGGAAGGAAATATTTCTGGTCACAAGAATTTTGCTGTAGAGTATGTTCCCTGACAACGACTATATAGGCCTATCAAAATGTTAAGAAAAAAGGCAACTATGAAAATTGGGCAAAAAACACAAAAAGAGGAATAAAAAAAGTAGAAAAATTTAAATATGTTTCCAGCGAAAATTGTGTAACATCAGGAGCTTATAAAGAGCATCGGGCTGCCTTTAGACCAAGCTGTTCCAGCATGACACATTACACAATCTGCAGATAATGTTTTTTCTCCCCTACACTCGTTTATGCTCGTGTCGACAGTAGCCATAAACCCATCATCCACTTCGTTGACTCGGGTTCTTGGCCAACCCGGAGAATTCTCAGGTTTAAATGGGAGAGGCATGTTTCTAGATCAAAGAACATTTCAAAATAATTTTATTTTTCACACTTTTCACATAACTACTAAACTGACATATTTTTACAAATTTTCACTAACTTTGACGAATGTTTTTTTTTTTATGGGAAGGCGTTTTTCCGTTCGCAATTTTATTAAGGCTTGCACGGAAGTTTTACTTTTTTTATATAAATATTGTAGGCTAAGTCGTGAGCGACTAACAATTCGCTTGTAATAAGCAAGTTGTATAGTTCGTGTTGCTTCTCTCTGTTGAGAGGCGAAGTTTAGTGTTGTTGAGTGAATTGTTGTGCACTCTCTTCCTATTATGGTCACCGTTGGAGGACGGACCGAATGAGCGATAGCCTTTAAATAGAAGGCGGATATCTTTGTCCACCATAATTAAGTCTGGATCGTGTTTTTAAGACTGTAACTATGCCAAAAGTACCGTAAGTGATTTGCAAGATAGGAGTCTAATGCTCCTAGATTACTTTGATAGCCATGCTGATAGCAGGTAAATTGATTTATGAATCTCGAGATTTAATACTATTATGTTTCATGAACTTTCCCCTGTATATAACGTTGTATACCTATGAATTACGATGTGGTAACGAAATAAACCAGATATTCCTTTGTCGTTATTACGAAATGATTATTGTTCAACAGTCAAGGATCCACCCAGCCCCTAATACTCTAACGGTTCGATTTTGTTTAACGCTATCTTCAACTTAAAGGGAAATTCCACGGTACTAACTATACGACGTATATATACGCAATATTCAATTCTGCTATTTTCACGCGCGGGATCCTAGAAGTTTTCCGTTAGCAGCCACCGATATTAGCATTATAGTCCGAAGGAATTTGGCCATTTTTTGAGTGAACCTTGCACGGAGGGGTGAAAAGCTTTTCATTGCTGGAATTTACTCAAAAGGGTGTGCACTTTAAGATACTGTACGGTGACAAGCTGAAAACCTTGGGCATTAAAGATGGCAAACAAATTGGCGCCCAATTTTGGCCATTTTGGCCTATTACGCAAGAACTGGTAGTGGTACAGAAAAATGGTTGAGATAAAAGTTTGCAATAATGTAGTCTATAATGTAAGCCCATTACGTTTGTTCATATCTCCTACGGTTTTCAAGAAAAGCAGCCATTTTGGGCCATTTATGCCTATTTCCTTTCAACACAGCACAACATTTTGTGTGTG
>JAHWFP010044200.1:0-18264 GCA_023313725.1 Lithobius niger | reverse complement strand
GAAAAAATGACGTCATGACCTTCATGACGTCACAGGGGTGCAGGTCAACATCCGCCTTCTCAATTCCGAGAAATTTACCGCGACTACCCAGCGGATTAACGATGACGTCATCGGATTAAGGCTTACACAATAGGGGAGGGGGGCTTAGCCACGCCCCTTTCTATTGTCTTCCCCCAGTTGGCTACCTATCTCTCTATTCTATCTTATATACTATCTTAGCCCATGAATCATAAGTATCCTTTCACGCAAAAACACTTCCATTCAACCAAGAGAAGCCATGAGACACTAGCTATAAATTACCGAAGACAGGGAGCACTAACTAACATTTCACACTTACGGAATACTACTTATGGTTCTGGCCAGCCAGCCCATACACCACACGACCTGAGAGAATACTATCTTTGAGTAAGATTCTAGATGGAGACTATTCTCTCTCTCATCGTGCCCGGCATGGCATTCTCCGGACATGGCGTCTCCACTCCCGACTGGAGTGACCGTTCTCTAGCTTGAGATCTGTGAGCTGTGCTAACTATGCATTCTGGGGCTGAGGTTTTATACACATTACCGGAAGTAGGCGCGGACGCCGAGGATAGCTGCGGGGGGGGGGGGTCTGATTGGCCTCGGGCCTCGAGAACAATGGAAAGTGGGAGGAGAAGTCGGATGAACAAAGGAACTGGGTGCAGAGCCGTTTGAAGGAGTAGGGACATGTAAAACGGAAAAGATAGGCCTGTTTTGAGTTTTACTCAATTGAACATTGGGAAATGGGCCTTTACTTTGTATTATTGGCTACGGATTAAGTATTTACATGTTTACAACGTGATTTGGCTCTTGTTAAAGCTTATTACATGGCTTTGGGTGATGCAGAGAACATTACTATTAAATTAAACAAGCTTTAACTGTAAACTGCAGTGTTAAACACCACAACTAGTTTTGGCTGGGGAGGGGGGCAAAAATGGGGGATTCGGAGTTTATGCACAGTTTGACTTTCGGAAATGGGTTAAACAGATCTTTTTAAGAATTCTTTTAGTGTTTTAATAGTAGATCAAGCTATTCGTAGGTTTTGGTAGGTCTCAGTCAGGCTAGAGGAGAACTAAAATAAACATATATACACTGAAAAATTCGTGTCCGGTAGAATACCAGGTCGTAATACGTTTATACGTTTGGACATATGGTAGCGTTTCTGGGGGTAAAAGAATATAAATAAAGTATAAATGCGGTTAAATAAACTAGCTTAGTTGAATGCTATAACGCATTAAGTTACTGGGAACATTTAACGTTTAACATTTTTAAAGTTAAATTCGATTGTTGTGGAAATTTTTCATATGGGTTGCGGCCGTCAAACACAATAAAAAATATCACACTACAAATTGGTTGTCTGTATAAATCCTCTTACAATACACTAAGCTAGTATGGCCTAGTATGGCTAGTATGGCTAGTTTTTGGCCTGTAATGAAAATACAAAAATACAGAGTTTTATAATGGCGGGCATGATGAAGGTGCGATGTGGTTGGTTTTGGTCGATCTCCAAATGTAGTTTTAATGGTCTTCAAGGTGGAAAGTCCGGATTTGGGATTCCCCAAGAGTCTTGTATTTGGACAGGCTATTAAATGTCGAACAGTTTGTGAGAATCGGACCATTATTGCAAAAACGGCCAGGTATGCCTCGGCGAGGCATTTGGGTGCCTCAAAAAAAAAAATTCATTTTTGAAAAACAGGCGTTTTTCGGTGGCGCTCGTTTACACTTTTCCTTCAACTAAATACGAATTATCTTGCAAAGATCTGTTCCCAAAGCCAACCAAAAGTCAAACTGTGCACCAAAACTTCGTCCCCCCCCCCCCCCGGGCGGGGTGTGGGTGTGAAACACTGCAGTTTTCAGTTAAAGCTTGTAAAATCTAATAGTAGTGATTTATTCATTGCCCAAGCCAAACTACTAAGCTTTAACATGAGCCATTTCACAAAGTACTCCTGTAAATATTCATGCCACAGTCAATACTGTATTGCAACGGCCTTTTCCCAAAGTTCACTTGAGTTAAACTCAATTTGGCCTGTTTTCCCATGCCCCAGTCACTCCAAGCGGCTACACACCAAAACCATTTGCTCTGCCGTCTTTTCCACTGTTCTCCTGGCTCTCCACCAAGCAGACACCTGCAGCTCTCCTCAGCGTCCACACCTTTGCAACCAAAATCCGCTGCTCTAGCATAAAAAGCCCCAGTTGACCTCCCTCTATAGCTCAGTCAGCACAGCTCACAGATCTCACAAGCTAGAAGTGTAACGGCGGACGCTACGACGGCTTAGGTGCTTGTAACGCCCCTAGTACGTGCTGTTAGCGACAAAAAGTGCCAAAACATTTTAGTTCCGGCAACAAGCTGCATATTGAACATGGAAGCTGCACGTACATGGTAGTTTCCAAATCCACCGGGAGACACTCCCGGAAGTGACGACGTAATCCGTGATGACGTCATCAAAATGGCCACAACGCGATGTACTAAATCTCTACTATCTCCGGAACTATTCGATCAATCCTAACGTGTGACCTATTGTTGGAAAGATAATTTAATTTGCTAAAAGAAATGCCTGCACAAAGTACGCTGTAAATCTATTAGTTTTGGTTTAATCTGAAGAAAAACATGATATGACTACTGTGTGATATGTTAATTCTCAATTATCTGCGGAAGTAATCGATCAATCTTTTCGTGCGAACTATCGTTGGAAAGGTAATTTAATTTGCTAAAAGAAATACCTGAACAATGTATGCCGTAAATCTATAGTTTCTGCGTAATTTGAAGGAGAACATATTATGACGTCCTCAAAATTGCCACCATGCGATTCACTAAATCTCGTGTATCTCTGGAACTAATAAATCAATCTTATGGTGTAACCTATCGTTGGAAAGATAATTTAATTTATTAAAAGAATTGCCAGAGCAGTGTTTGCCGTATATATATTAGCTTTAGTTTAGTACATAGAAAAATGTATTATAGCGTCATAAAAATGACCGCCATGCGATATACTAATCTGTGGTATCTCCGGAACGAAAATATAACTCTTATCCTGGATGTATTGTTGGAAATATAATTTAATTTGCCAAAAGAATTGCAAGGACAATGTATGCCGTAAGTCTCTTTTGTTAAATTTGAAGAAAAACAAAATCTACACGTAACTATTGCCACTTTCAGTTCTGCGTTTTGTTATCTATAATGTATTCACTTGTGCTGCACGCAATTGATAATATAGATTATAACATAGCCTTCAGTACATCGGCGAACTCATTCCATGGAACAGGCATGTCTCATCTTTTACCCACCAGAAGGTAAGTCTGTGACAACCAGTCTTAACTTAGGACAAAGAATAAATCAGAATAGGCTTGCCCGAGTCCTCCACAAGTCTTCCTCATACGACTAAATGTTCATGTGGTGCAGCATTACCAATGGTCGAAGAAAACACATCAAAATTCCAGGCTACCCTGGTTATTTTTGTTTCTATTGCCTATTGAAAAAATACATTACCCAATTTATTAGCATGAATCCTTCTCCAATGCTGTTTCTTCTAGAGATAAAACGAGTTCTTCCGGTTTCTCTAGCTACTGCGCAGCCTCCATCGTATATAAGTTGAGGTGGAGCGGCAGAGCTCCCCTTTTCGACACCTCTATCCTGCCCAAATGGCAATGAGAGGGGAGGAGGGCGGGAAGCCGGGTAATGTATTTTTTCAATAGTCAATAGAAACAAAAATTAACCAGGGTAGCCTGGAATTTTGATGTTTCTACTTGCCGTGAAAAAAATCCATTACCCAATTTATTAGCATTCCCATAGACTTCGTCAAGGCGGCGGGCGCCATTTGATCGGAGTCCCCTTAGCTAGTGACCGGCCCTCAGAACACAAAGTTGAGTAACAGTGTGCCCAAGGGTTAAAGTGCTTTGTGGGCTGCTATAAACGACCCAACACGGTACAAACCGTCGGCATGGTGGGAAATATCCCGGAGGTAATGGGATGTGAAGACGGTAGGATGGCGCCAAGAAGCGGATTCCATAGTGTCTGTAATAGAAATGTTGCTGAAATACGCCCAGGATGTAGAAATAGCATGGAGTTCGTGTGCCGTGACTCTGATATCCTCCGTGACACAGTTGACATCAATTGCTTCGTAGGCCTGGAGGACGACGGTCTTGATCCACGAAGCAATCATTCGTGGTTGAAGTGACTCCAGTTTTATTGGTAAATGGAAGGAAGAGTTGAGTGCGGTCTCGTCGGGTAGGAGAGGAAGCTTTTAGGTAGAATCAGATGGCGCGGACAGAACACAAGGTCCGTTCTTGATCATTATGACGGAATTATGAACGGATGTGTGCGTTCAGTGGGCTTCTGGGTCTTCGCACGAAAGGAAGGAGCAGGGGTTAAAGTAACACCCTGGAAAGAAAGAGGTCTGGTAGAAAAAAGTCTGGTAGAAAAAAACAGTCGCGTTCTCTTGCGGATAGGGCTTGTAACTCACTACAACGAAGACAAGCGGCTAGAGCAACTAAGAAAACAGTCTTTCTTGTGAGGTAGCTGAGGCGTGCAGAGGCTAAAGGTTCATACAGAGGAGACATTAAAGCTGTGAGGATGACGGATAGGTCCCAGTCCGGGAACCGTTTGGGGACCCGCGGACACCCTAATTGAAAGGAGTGGATCAGCGAGGTGATTTTGTAATCCGTGAGGAGGGCAGTATGCCCGGCAGCCTTGAAGACAGCATTCAATGCTGATCGGTACACCAGGATGGTGGATCCTCGTAAACCGTCCTTGAACAAAAAGGTTAGTAATCTGAGGAGTTCGTGCAAATGCGGATTGACTGGATTGACCTACTGTGGGATACACCAATGAAACCACCGTTTCCAGTGGCTGTCATAAACTTTCGTAGTGGAGGATCGCACGGCCCAGGAGGCGATGCGAGAGGCCTCGTCTTCAAAAATGCCTGCTGAGCGGAGGAGTTGGACGATAGTAGCCACCCGTGAAGCCAAAGCGAGGATAGGTTCGGATGATGGGTCCGCTCCTGGTTCTGGAAGAGGTCTCGTCGTGCACGTCACTGACATGGGGAGGCTATGAGGAGGAACAGGAGGAGGGGAAACCTGGCTGCGGATTGCCAATTCGGCACGATCAGGAGGAATCGTCCGGAGCAGTTGGCGATTTTGCGGAGTGAGCCAGTGTTAGATAGTTCTAACTCGTGTTCGAGTTTCTTAATGGCAAGCGCCGTAGCGGCATCGCTAGTCTGGGCGGTTGTGTCACGGATCATTAACTCGTGGGCCCGAATTTTATCGGCCTCTTTGGCTGCATGATTAAGTTTTAAAGGTTCGAGTTTCAATTGTTCGGCTTTAAGAAATAGTTCGTTATCCTTGAGACCGAGCTCCTTTTTGGCCAAAATGGCGGCATCACGTTTCTCAATGGCACTGAGCAGTTCGTTTGATAGCTCATCCAACATGAGCTTGTTATCATTAAACGCTATTTTTATAACATCAAAGGACTCATGTCTAGTGTCGCAAACAGTTAGACCCAAATTCAAAAAAGCTTTCTTTAAGTCTTTGTAATGAATGTGATCGAGAACCGCTTCTCATTCCTCCATGTTGAAGGTAAGATTAATTCAAATTTAAAAAAACAAAAAACGTTATAGTTTTAAATCTTTACAGTTAAAATTGCAGCCGCAAAATAACTCATAATAGTTATAAAGAGCGAGTACTAAACACTTCTCTTATAACCCAATCCAGTCAGGGACACATAAATACTCTTATATTACCTAAGCACTCAGGTGGATAATTAAATACATAAAATGCATGAAACAAAACTCGGCTTGGCAACCGGACTATACCCATATGCACTAACCTGAATTTTTCCTGCACCATCGCTGTGCGGTCAGTTTATCCAATCACCCATCGAAGATAGAATCCCAATGTTTGTAGTGGTCGCACTTCTTGTTGAAATTTGAGCACTGTCACTGTGTTATCCAAGTTGAATGGTCCAGTGGTTCACTCTAGGAGAATTGTGTCCTTTTTGGGGCCGACTTCTCCAGGGGTTGAAGGAAACATCTGCCTTCCGAAGGCGTGCCTGCCGCTTCCCGGGTCCAGCTGGATACGGGGTTACTGATGGGCCTTGTTTTTACTTTAAGGCTGACATCTACTTCTGTAGCTTTTTGACGTTGCTCCGGACATCAGTGGGGTTGCAGTTTGAGTTGTACTGCGACATCTTCTTCTTTAAGATGAGCGGGCATGGTAGTATAGCAGGGGGAAAGGAGTGTAGTGGTAAATCCCACCGCTGCCATCAGTTTTGTAGCGGCGCTTACAGGGTCTTGAGGTGCCTTACTGTCTATAGCACCGACATCTGGCGAAGTTGTCGTTTGTTTAGAAGAAATCATAAGTGGCGGTTTTTACTTTTTTGGAAAAACAGCATAGCGTGTCTGCTGCACGGTTAGGAGAAGAGCGTCAACGTCCTAACTAACTTTTTATGTCCTATCTAATCACGGTTTACTGCCACCACGATGGGTTGTTAATTTAAATGCCTACTTCGGAGTTAGAATAAAAATTGTTTTGTAATTATTTAACCCTTGCAAATTAAATCGGACTCGGAAGTCAAACTGTCGTTCAAAACAAAGTTCTTTTATGATTTAATAAAACATGACAAGTTATCTTTACAACACTGAGTAACTAGTTGGTTACACGAATAAACTTAAGCTTTTAAAGAAAGCGCACTTGATTTACATTAAATCGGCAGGTTGAACAAAAATTAAGTTCGCAACAAATTTCGACTAGAAAAGTCGGTTGAGTTCATAACTCTCTGAATTACATGATGATCCTTACATTTAGTAAAACAGTCGATTGAAAGAAGTTAGCAACTCTTGCACTAAAATCACTTCAACTATCGCACTGAATCAAGATTAGTATTATATGGAAACAACCATTCGAAAGCTCTGCTTCGACGATAATCCACGCTAGATCTCGGTGATCTTCAGATTATTTAGTAAACACTGAGTTTACATAAATAAGAAACAAAAAGCCGGTTTTTAGAAAGGGAACCTTAAACCCTTAAATTATGGGAGTCCTAATCCAAAATGCCGATGGCGTTTGACTACCCATAAGTTTCAAATACTAGAGGTTAAGTTTAAGATTTATGACTATAAATTTAGAAATAAAGTTCCGAAATTAAATTCAAGTTAAACTAGTTACTATCTAAGAACTGCTACCTTGCCCGGCACGGCAACGCTGGAACAGGACATCTCTGCTCCAACCGCCGTAGTAGGCCAGGTAGAGGGAAACCGCGTACCTGTAGGAGAGCGACCCGGGGGGGGGGGGGGGTTAGAGGGACCTCTGGAGGAGGAGAGACTGACTCAGACCGGCCAGGCTGTCAATACCGGAAGTAAGCATGAAAGCACGGACGGGCAGGGTTGCTTCGAGCTCTGAGTGGAGGGGAAATTGAATACTGTCTTTTGGTTGGAAGGGAATTGTAGGAGCTTGAAGAGCAAAGGGAATTGCCGACTCTTGTGGCTATGGAGGCCTTAGCTTGAGTTTAGAACTCACAACAACGTGAATAGGCCTATACATTTTTTTAATGAAAACTACGATGTTATGCATCGCAACTATTGAGGGAAGGGGGGGGGGGGAGAAACGGAGTTCGTTGCTCAAAATTAAATAAACTGTTTTTAGTTGAAGGAAAAGGCTTTTACTGTACATTCGGAGGAGGTTACTATGGTCGGAGCCCTGAAATAAAATACAAGATAAACATTGAATGTCCGGTAAAATAAAAATAGTTGTGTTTGCCATCTTTGAAGAAGGTAGAGTCCATGAAAATAATTTACGTTAAATATTGCTTTTATAAAAGCCTAGGCAAAAGATTAAGATAAACCAGCTTGTGTTTAAATGCTAGAACGCATTAAAATTAAAGTGTATTATCGACCCGCAAATAATAACCAGAGTGCAGTCGAAGTTTTCATGGTTGCTAAATTCGTCACTTTAGTAATATAAAAACGTCGAGTACGGGTCCTCATATATGTATGTGGTTGAGTGCCGATTGACAGCCCCACCTGCAACAACACTAAGCTTGTCAGCTTTATGCCTGGAAATAAATTCGAAAAAACAAATAAATATTTACAAGTTTGTTGGAAAACGGCAACGTGAATTTCCTGCGGTGGAGCTCAGTTTGAGTACTTTTTCAAACTGCTGTAGTGATCAAAGTAAGTTAAAATTTAAAGTTCTGTTTTCACAGGATGGAATATAAAGTTCAGGTCTATTAAACAGTGCAAACTGGAGTCGATTTTGACCATTTTCCGTGGAGATATGAATTTTCAAAGTTGGAGTTGTGGAAATAGGCCTAGCGCTCGTGAGCGCTAAGAATAAAAATGGAGTCCCCGAGTTTTTGATCCTTGGTGCAGTTTCTCCTAACCAATCTTCAGGATTTTAGGCCTCATTTTAGGCCTTTACAAATTTGCCTGTACAACAAGTAATTTTTTGGGAGTAAAATGTCCTTTTACCACGTTATGTCTTGCTGCACGTAACTTCCTGAAGCGTTTAGTGGCCAAGATCTAGCCGTTTCTCTTCTACCGCTACATCTCTCACTCTGTCTATCGTGTATGCAGATCCTTTCCTCTCTGTCTATCGCATGCCTGCTATGCCACGTAACGTCATCGTAATAGGCAACACTGTGGTAGCGTACTCGGAAAAAGTTGTGTTTGCAGTGTGGCGAGAAATACTTTTTTTTCAGTTACTTTTAAAAATTTTAAAACTAGAGTTGGGACGAATGTTGGAATATTCATTCGGCAAGTCGACCATATTCGAACATTTACCCCAAAAAAATTCTATGTACTTTACGTGTTTTTAATTAGTTTTTTAATTTTCCGAGTCCAAGTCAGTCGCCAGTAATTCTCACCCCTTCTTCCCAGCTTCGTTGTAGTGGGAATGGCTCGTGCCTTTTGGATTGTACAGTTGAAGGAAGGGAAGGATATTGAAATCTAAACATATTGGCACTTTTTTCTCTTTTTGATTGTACGCGTTGCCTAGTAGCAAAAATCTTTGGTAAGTATTTAATAAAAACTACCAAATACCAGTATTACCTGGTTGATTTTGGTTTCTATTGCCTGTTAACAATATACATTACCTTTTTTTATACCATTCGCCTTCTCAGAAATGCTGTTCTATCTTAGAGAATAAGGGAGTTCGACTAACTCCGGAAATAGGGGTTGAAACATGTGCGCAACCGAGTGGCATAGAGGCATGGGCTCAATGGTTGGCTATGGTAGAACGTCCGATTTGAGGTGCTAATTTCTTGTCTGTGAAAGACTATCAAGAAACAAAAGAAATTGCGAGAGCAAGCCCTTTACATTTATAGCACAGGCAAAGCAGCAAATATGTATAAAATACTTTTAAAATCGTATTACAGCCATACTAAAGAGCCAACATATTATTCAGACAAATGTCATGTACAATTAAAGCAGGCTCTCCCCCACGAAGTAAACTCGTCCAGCTGCTTTGTTATGAGATTATCCCTTCATTTACATGGTAGTTGTCGCGTTTGAACCACTACTTTGATAACAGTTGCATGTGTTGTTGTCTAGCACGAAAATAAAAACCCCGGTTAAAGGCAAAGCAAAAAGAAGTTAGCAACTCTTGCACTAAAATCAATTCAACTATCACACTGAATCAAGATTAGTATTATATGGAAACAACCATTCGAAAGCTCTGCTTCGACGATAATACACGCTAGATCTCGGCGATCTTTAGATTATTTAGTAAACACTGAGTTTACATAAATAAGAAATAAACAAGGGGCTACAGCGACTATCTAGTCGCACTGGTCTTCTGTACAGTTCGTCCACTTCCAATGTTGAGGCGCACATCTCTATCATGCACTACAACAGCTATCTCTATTATATAATCTAAAAACAGTAACCATCAGAATTGCCCGTTACAAATGTGTTAGCTTTTAAGCTTATTTTACGTTTTAGGCATAATTGTCAGCGTTTAGGCCTAACTTACAACTTTAATTTCGTTAGTAGCAACTAACGGAGATTTGGATTGTATACAGTAAGCCTATTCATTTTTGCAACATGGTATGCCTACCCGCACACAGTTACAGTGTTACAACGTAATGCGCAACGTAGCCTAATATAGATCAGTGGTAGTAGGGAAGGGACAGGAGAAACGCTGCAGCGACTCGTAGCAACTATTGACGTTGCCATGGTAACGTGATTTTAGATCTAATTTTCATTTTTTAGGCCTAATTTTTTTAACGGCAGTTTTGGTTTCGTAAGTAGCAGATAGGCCTAATGGAGAATTTGGTTAGATCGTAAGCCTATTCATTCATGCAACAATGCGATAAGACTCTTTTAAACGAAGCTAAATTGTTTTTGTTTTTAGGGCTGCGTTAACACAAATCTTTAGGATTTCAATTCGACAATGAAATGTTATTATTTAATTTTGTTACGTCGAAGAAGTCTATTAGCTATAAGGAGGCAACGATATTTTAATTTGCCATGTTATTTAACTAACTTTTGACACTGAATCGAACGTTGTAAACAGTGGTCGTCAATTTCTGGTACCGTTGCGAAGTTGAAAAAAGCAACGGACGGACGGACGGGCGGACGGACGGACAAAGTCGTTGCAATAGTCTTCTCAGCTGGTACGGCTGTACAGAAGACTAAAAGCCGGTTTTTAGAAAGGGAACCTTAAACCCTTAAATTATGGGAGTCCTAGACCAAAATGCCGATGGCGTTTGACTACCCATAAGTTTCAAATACTAGAGACCAGCAAGCAAGCTAGCTACACTACACGGACTAGCGTGCCGCTGTCCTCGCTGACCCGCCCGCCTAGCTCTCACTACTAGCTCCTCAAATTCCATTCAAGCGAGCGTTCAAGCCACTTGGCTTGCACTGCGGTATACTGCCGTGGCTCTGATTGGCTCCGAGTGGCTTTAAAATGAATGCGTATTTTTGCTCATAGCTAATTACTGCAAGACTTTCAGATTCATACAATAGCATTTTTGGAATCAGTGGATTATAATCTAGTTTTTCACAACGAACGCAAGTTTCGCAACTTTCGTGAGAAATGAACAATCGTTTCTAGCGGTGATTTAGCTCTGCGGCCTGTGGCTTGTTTTGATCGGAGACAAACAATAGCACGCTTCACGATTTGAACCTAGTCTGGATGCCATTTCATGGATCCGATTATTAAATACATTGCTGTCTACGTGCTGATTCATTTTGTTTGTCTAACAATTAAAGTATTTAGCTAAACTGAGTGGCGAACCGATCCAGCTGCAGACATACGCAACTGCTTGTTTATGGCGCCATCTTGCCTGAAACGTCATCGACTCCCTCTTCCTGATTGGCTGCCAGCAGAGCGAGCCGAGCAAGTTGGCCTCGCTAGCTGAAAGATTCTGGGCCGAGTAGAAGCGCGCGAGACGGCCTCGCTTGCCTTGGCGAGACGTTGTAGCTCGCGTCTCGCGTATATGGAGTTTGCTGCGCTAGTCCACGCTTTGCAGCTTTGGCCTCGCGAGACTCGCTAGCTGGCTGGTCTCGCGTAATTGGAGTTTTGGCTTAAGTGAAAATAAAAAAAAGCCGCTGAAGAGGGGGGCCCCCCCATTCATGTTATTTAAGTTGGATGCCTTGCCTCGAATTTCAGTAAGCTTGGTATGGACCTTCACCAACTACCAACGACTTTAGTAACTTTTTATTCTGCAGCTTTTTTTCCCCCTCTGGTATTTCTTTCCCGTCGGCTTTTTTTTTCCAGCCTTTTCGTTTTATTAAAAGTATTGTTGTATTTAGAAAAAACTATTGGAACAAACAGTAAAACTACGTATCACTCTTCTTTTTTAAACTGCAGACTTCCAAAAACATGAGGTTAAGTACCTTTGCAAAGGAAGCCCCTCCTAACCCACAACTAAGCTATCATAATTTGGCTTTATGCCTAAAAGAAAATAAAAAGAAGTAATTACAAATGTACAGAAATGTAGAAGTGGGTGCGTTGCGGCCCAGTTTGGTGGCTTTTTCATACGGCCGTAGCTGGTGAACTAGATGGAATTTTTGGGTTCCGTTTCCAGGGGATGAAAGTTCAAATGTGTGGCTATTAAGAGCTTCGAAGTTTGGTCATTTCGGATGGTAACTTTTGGAGATACAGTGGTTCAAAGTTGAAGGTCTGAAGTGTCAGGGGCGGGGGGCACCATGACGAGAAAAAAAACTTGAGTTCGTGGAGAACGAAACTTCCCCGAGGTTTTTTTTGACAGCTGGAGTTCAGGTATCCTCTTCAAAATGGTTTTTGGCCAAGAAGCCCTTTACAGGCCCCCACACAGAGGATTCCATTTGGGGTTCCTGTTGAACCTAAAATGGAAGCTGCAACAGAAAGGTTAGTGCACACAAGACATGCTACTATCAAAACTGCCAAGTCCTGTAGAGTAATACAAGAACAACAAGAGTTAAGTATTACCGCCAGTGAGAAACTATTCTTGGTTTTCATGCATTCTCATCTTAGAATGAGATAACATGTGGGATGGTATCCCATCCCCGAATCCACAAGAGAAAATTATCACACTATTTACAAAAAAATAAACTTCACTGTTTTGTATTTTTGGGGGACTAACGTTTTTGTGGGTTAAAAAATTTTAGGTTTCAAAGTTACAAATAAAAAGAAACACTATTTTTGCAAAATTAACTAGTTGCTGTCCACGCTGCTTCATGCAGGAATATCGTACAAACAACCAGAGAATAGAGGGAAAAAAGACATTTAAAGTTAAAACAACAAGTTTGAAGAAAAAAAATACAGTTCATGTTTTTGTATTGTTTAACAAGCATGAAAGTTCAAATATGTGGTTATTAAGAGTTTCCAAGTTTGGTCATTTCGGATGGTAACTTCTGGAGACACAGTGGTTTAAAAGTTGGAGGTCTGAAGCGTCAGGTGCGGGGGGGTACCATGACGAGAAAAACAAAATGAGTTCGTGGAGAACGAAGCTTCCCCAAGGTTTTTTTGACAACTGGAGTTCAGGTATCCTCTCCAAAATGGTTTTTGGACAAAAAGCCCTTTACAACTCCCAGAAAAATTTGGGAACATTAATATTTTTTACTATTACTTATTAATTTATTTATGTTGGCTGAGGAAACTCCCCCACCACAAGGATCTATCAAGATTTTACCCTGAATTGCAATTTTGTTTTCCCTTTGCTTTTCTTTTTCACCTGGCTTTATTTTATTTTAGGTGCAAAAACGGTTTTTTTATTTAAACAAAATTGGCACTGTATGCAGGGCAATTAGGTTATTATTTTTTACTTATTTACCTTAAAATAGCAACACGAAAATCACATTTTTATTACAGAAATCAGTAATTTAATACAGCTTGTTTTCTTTAATTGTTCTTAATTTTTTTTACTATAAAATTGTTTTTATAATAATACTCAATCAAAAAATCTACCAAGCTAAATATTTACTTGAAAGCATAATAAAATTATTCAATGCTAGAGCATATAAATTAAAAGAATTGTTTTAATAACTATTGAAAACTGTTTCGTCATTATAAAAAAATATAATTGCTTTTATATTCATTAGCTTCCTTTTATTTAATAACAGTATCAATAATTCGATTTATAACCATACTTTCTGTATACAAAAAAAGTCTTAGGTACACTAAGCGTAATAGAAGTAGGCTAATAATCATATCAAAAACCAAAACTGGTAAAAGGGGCCACCAAGTTCCGAATGGTTTGGCCCTTAAAAGGAGTGATATCAACACACCAAAACATTCGCCAAGTTAATCGCACCGCTTAATAGTTCGAGGGTTAAATGAAAACTAGAACATTGCTATTTTCGATAGCAATGTTCAAGTTTTCATTTAACGTCCAAAGTAGTATTCGGTGCGATTAAGTTGGCGAATGTTTTGGTGTTGATATCACTTCTTTTAAGGGCCGAACCATTCGGAACTTCGCGGCCCCTTTTACCAGTTTTGATTTTTGATATGATATCAGTCCTTTTTTTTTAAATGTGTATTAAACTCAACTCCACTACCGTGCAGATGTGTAATAAAGTGGCACGTCAACAAGAAATTGGTTTTCAACAATTTGCTACTACCTTTTGCCTATAGGCCGAACCATTCTCAACTTGGTCACCTCTTTAGGCCAAACAAAAAAAATTGTTTGGTTTGCGTTATGCAATTAAAAAAAATAGGGCCGGTCGGCCGGAAAACTATTTTTTTTACACTTTTTTTTTGTTACCAAATCAGAAAGTCTTTACTTAAAAAATTACAATTTAATATTTTTTTAGGCAATAAAGATACATTCATGTTCTCGGAACAACGTTTTTTTCTTTTCCGGGAAGGATTTGAACCATTTTTGTATCGTAGGATGGAGCGTCAAAATAGGAAGAGGGTTTTTTTTTCCTTGGACAAAAAAAAAGTTCAGGGTCTGCTCGTAAAAATAGGGTCGGTCGGGTAACGCAAACCTAAACCATCTTTTTTGTTTGGCCTTATAGGTTTTTGGTTTGGTTTTAATTTTGTTGTAATTTGTTTTAGTTCGTTAGTTTTGGTGTGTTGATTTCAGTCCATCGAAGGGCCGAACCACTCTCAACTTGGTGGCCACTTCACCAGCTTTTGGCTTTGTTTATTTCGCTTTGTTTTTAGAGTTGATTTATTTTTCGTGAATTGGACGTGAATACAATTTCTTTGGCAACGTTGTTTAGATTTATCGTACTACACTAGTGTGTGTTTCGGCACGCACGTCAGTTTACACGTTGTCATTGTCCGAACTTTGGCTGTCCAATGAGAGACGATGCCGACAATACTAATGTAGCGGCGCTACCTGTCACGTTAGGTGCTTTTCAGATAGGCACCGACATCTGGTGTTCTGGCGAATACGTAACTAGTATCCAAGGTGACTGTTTTGATCTTTGCGGAATATACAGCACTGCACTGTCCACTGCACGGTTAGGAGGGGAGCGTCTATGTCCTAGCGAAGTTTATGATACTAATTATCTAATGGTTCACTGCCACCACGATGGGTGTTTAATTGCAGGCTTGGAGTCAAATAAAAATGATTTTTAGTTATTTGCTCATGCAATTAAATTCACTAAAAGTCCGACCGTCGTTTAAAACAACGCTTGGTTTTTTAATAGAACATGTTAACTTTTACACTTTACAGTTGCAAACTAGAATTTACAAACAATAATCTTTGAAAGCTTTGAATTAAAGCACACGACGATTTACAATAAAATCGGAGTTGAACAAGTTAAAAGTTTATACACTACAATAAAATTTCGAATAGAAAAGTTGTTTGGGTTGTTTGACTATTCGTAAAATAGTCTAAGTTATGTTTCAAAAGCCACTGCTAAAGATCAAACTACCTCAAATGGTAAACCTGGTACACAACCCAAAAGACGTTTAAGCTCTACGATAATGCCATTTTGATTATTTAGAAGAACACTTGAGTTCAATATAAATAAGAAATAAAAGCCGGTTTTTAAGGAAGGGGACCTTAAACCCTTAAGTTATGGACGTTCTAGGCCAGAAATGCCGATGGCGGTTAACTATCCATATCATTCTCAAAGTTAGAAGTTAAGTTTAGATTTATGAACTATAAATTTAGAAATAATGCCCAAAAGAATACTTTCAAAAAATTAAACTAGTTACCAACGAACTGCTACCTTGCCAAGCATAGCAATATTCGGACCCTGGGGGACATCTCGACTCCGACCGGCGAAGCAACCTCCAGCCTTTGAGATCAGTGAGCAATGCTGACGATTTCCCTCTGGAGCTGAGTTTTATACCAGCTGCTTGGCAGAAAGGAAGAGGGAAAACGCGGCCCTGTAGGAGAGCGACGGGGGGGGGGGGGGGGGGAATAGAGGCTGACTCAGACCGGCCAGGCTGTCAATACCACAAGTGGGCATGGCAGCGCGGACGGGCAGGGGAGCTTTGAGAGGAGGGGAAATTGAATACTGACTTTGGATTGGAAGGGAATTGTAGGAGCTTGAAGAATAAAGGGAATTGCCGACTTTGGTGGCTTGGGAGGCCTTTAGCTTGAGTTTGGAACTCATAACAACGTGAATAGGCCTATAAATAAAAACTACGATATTATGCATCGCAACTATTGAAAGAGGGGGAGGGGCGAAGTTTGCTGTTCAAATCATTTTTAAAGTTTAATAGAAGGATGGTTTCTGACCTATTGCAAGATTAATAGTAGAAAAAGGCGTTATATACATTTGGATGAGGTTGCTATGGACAGAACCCTGAAATAAATAAAAGATAAACACTTTTTGGAGAAAATGTCCGGTAAAATATTATAGTAAAAAATGCCGTTTTTGGACCAGGTAGAGTTCATGGGAAGAAGTTACGTTAATAAATTGCTTTTTAAAAGCACTAAGCAAAAGATTAAATAAACCAGCTTGTGTGTAGATGCTAGAACGCATTTTAGTTTACAACATTATTGCAGCCGCAAATAATGACACGAGTGCAATCGAAGTTTTCATAACAAACCAAAACCGGTATTGAAGTTCAAAATAAAAACGTAGAGTGGGGGTCCTCAGTACATTTATGTGGTTGAGTGCCGATTGGCAGCCCCTCCTACAACAACACTAAGCTAGTCGGCTTTATGCCTGAGGAAAAAAATATAAATAATTACAAATTTACAAGTTTGAGTTTTGGAAAAAATGGCGATCGTTGATTTGCGTGCACTGCGCTCAGTTTGGAGCGTTTTTCAAATGGCTGTAGATAATTGAAGAAGATGAAATTTAAAGTTCTGTTTTCACAGGGTTGGAGACAGAGTTCGTGGCTATTAAGTATTGAAAACAGGGATCGTTTTGAACCATTTTCCTGGGTGTTACACAAAGTTAAAGTGGAAGGCTCTGAGTTATGCCTATAGCGCTACCGAGCGCTAAGAAAAAAAATTGTTCCCCGAGTTTTTGATCTTTGGTGCCGGGTATCCTAACCAATCTGGAATTTTGGCCAAATACCTTTACACTAACAATGGTTATAACAATATTTTCGTACTTGCGCGCCATCCCACGCCATCGTCGTTACACCCCTAGACTCCAAACCATAAAAGGTACGCAGTGTAAAGAAGCTGGTCTTCACCATTAGATTTGAGATGAGACCTCTGCTCAAAAGATCAAAAACCTGAGGGTTTATCGTTTTCGCAACGAACAATATTTTCTTCATTAGCGCTCATTAGGCTTATCCAGACCTCCGTCTTCAAAACACCATATCTCCGAGAAAAATCGACCAAAACTTTTGAAATTTGCGGCCCTTAATAGACCTACACTTTCCCAAGACTTCTGCGCAAACAGAACTTTAAATTTCCACTCCAATAATTTTCTACATCATTTTGTAAAAGTCACCAAAATGACCGGCGCCGCACGCATATCTTCAATCGCCATTTTCAACACCTTGTAAATAAAATTGTAATTACTTTATTTCTTTTGCAGGCATAAAGCCAACCAGCTTAGTGTTGTTTAGGAGGATTTATCCTCACATACATGTATTTGAAAACCCAACACTTGATGTTTTTATTTGTAGCAATGGCCAAGTTATTTATGAAAACTTCGACTGTAATTTTTATTATTAGCGGCTGTAATAATATTTCACGACTTTCCATGCGTTATAGCATTCAGGGAATAAGCTGGTATATTTAACCTTTTATTTAATTTAATTGGGCAACAGTTTAGCCAAAACTAGGTCTCTGAACACTACTGAACTCGGCAACACTTTCCTTCGAATTTTACCAGACAACTTTTTCCAAAGTGTTTATCTTGTATTTTTTTTCCAGTGCTACGACCATAGTAACGTTCCTACTATAAAAATCACAACTCACACAATTTCGGCCAGAAGACCGACACCTATTGACACGCGCTCTGGTGATGGCAGAATGAACCAAATTGACCTTCAACCCATTTAACATGGGATTCTGTTTTAAAACCGTTATTCAACATTCTTTTGATATACTATTTACATATGTTCTACGTTACTAACACTCTTCACTTTGTTTTCTAGATATGCATCTGCTTATTGATAAGTTAAATTAAATGTTGATAGTTTAAAATCCTTATTTTGCGATGGCTTGCACCCCCTGCTTACATTCGTTGAATTCCAGTCAAAGTAAGCACATCGGGAGTGTTTACAATTTTGCTACTCTCGAAGCAAAACCATAGTAGAAAATGTTCTCCTATGTTTGTTTTATTTATTATCCTATTTTGCAGTAAAAAAAACCTCAGACTTTTAAAACTATATTTTAATATTTAAAATAAGACGTCAAATTGGAGGCTTATCAGGTCGTGGCAGTAAGAACATAGTGAT
>JAHWFP010044197.1:0-14464 GCA_023313725.1 Lithobius niger | reverse complement strand
CAGATTTCGCCATGACGAGAATTTGTGTCGCGCTAAAAGCCAATACATGTTGGAATCCCGTGGTAACAACGTCCCATCCCATAATAACCTACCATCACACATTTCTACTGTAGTACCGTCCAAAGCCACCTCCCGTGGGTGACCTCGTCCACAGCACCGTGCGTGTAAGCTACATGTAGAACAGGATGATGATGATGTTCAAGACGATTGTTCACACCATGATGTACCACTGCTGGACGACTTACTCGCGCAAGACATGGCCCATTTGGCACGGCCGGAATTCGACTCATTTTTCTTACCATCCCCGGATACCGTGGTTGCTCTGACTTCACAAGCAAATTGCCACCAATTGTGCCTTGCCAATACCTACTTCGCCTTGGACAGTGGGGCCACCAGTCACGTGACAACACGTGCAGATTGGCTTCATGACCCGCGTCCTGCCAAAGTTAAGACTTTCCTGGCTAGTAAAGGTGCAAGTATCATGGCGACACTACAAGTAACTGTTAAAGTAAAAACGCCTTACCTAACTCTCAAACTTGAAAATGTACACTATTCGTAACATGCAGCGGCTAACCTGTTATCAACTCCAAGACTTGACAGAAAAGGAGTCTTCGTTCTCCAAGGGAACCAATCCTTTAAGCTACTCAAAGGACGGATGCTACTGGGTGGTGGACCGTTACTCAGCAACGACGTTCAGAAACTCGACGGCGACATAATCCTACCGGACCCTTCATCCGCTACATCACGAGGACCAACGCTGCACCCTCAACCTAAACTATTCCGAACGACTCCTAACTACGAAACACTACCTAATGACTTACCCTTACGACTCCTAGTCATTAGCGTCTGGGACATCCCTCCCCGTCCGTCATGGACCGCATAATCAAATATTCCCTGTTAACTGGTGTTCACTTTAGACCATCTTCCAATGAATCCCCATGTGCTACTTGTGTTGAGACGAAAAGCAAACGCCTGCCTTTCTCGCATTCTACACCAATCCGCAGCACCCACATTCTCCAGGTTCTCCATGCAGACTTGACAGGACAAATTCATGAACCCACCTACAACAACACACAATTTCTCCTGCTGCTTATCGATGATTACTCAAGACGGATTTTTCCCTATTTTTTTATCCAAAAATCCGATGTACATGCAGCAATACAGTCTTTCATCTTGTTACGACAGAACGAAACATCACAACACATCATAAGCCTGCATACAGACAACGAACCAATTTGGTGTTCCCAACATTTTGAATCCCTATTAACTTCTCATGGGATTAAACATTTCTATTCCGCTTCGTACTCACCAGATTGCAACCCTATTGTGGAAAAAGCTTTTTCGACCATCATACAGTTAGCAACCTCGTTATTGCATCATAGCAGACTCTCTATACGTTTGTGGCGATTTGCCGTCGATACAGCCGTGTATATTCACAACATTTTACCGATGACCCCATTATTCAACTGTGACCAACAGACCACCATGGGGCGATGGACCCCTCCTCGGTATCCAGCTTCTGGACATCATATTCACACATTTGGGTGTTTGGCATGTTACTCATTAACACATCCTCACCGTCAGAAGTTTGTTCCTGCTACTCGCCGTGCCGTCTTCTTATGATACGCTACGAGAAGTGTTGGATTTCAACTCCTGGATCTCGAGACTCAACTCCTTCACTCCCGTGATGTGCGATTTGATGAGCGTGTCGCTGGTGGAGACTTACTTTGCCCAACCATACCACCATTGACTCCTCCGTGCATTGACATCGACGTAAACCATGATTCTCCGATTCGTCGCCATCAAGGTCCACCTGCAATTCATGATCCCCCTTTACCGCCTCCAGCTCTAGCCCCCCAGATGCCCCCCAGATGCCACGCCTCCTAAACGTAAATTTGGGAGACCACCAAGAATGACGAAAGCAGTGATCGAACAGCGCTGTGCAGCAGCAAACAACATCTCTGATATAGCTTAACTGACTGCTACTTCTAGCTTGTACCTAGACTCGGATGATGATGATGATGTGAATAGACCCCTTCTTTTATTATGACGTCACCACTCTAATAGCCCTACGCCACGTACATACAACAAAGCGATGGATTCTCTTGACGCTCCCGGCTGGTTGCAAGCAATGAAATCTGAATTGCACTCATTGTCATCACGCAATGTTTGGACATTAGTTCCCGACCACCTGGTGTGAAACTAATAAACTCGAAATGGATCTTTGTGCGCAAACCAATCCTGACGGGTCACTACACAAACTCAAAGCTAGGCTAGTTGCAGCGGCATGGAACGAGCGTAAGGAAGAATATCTCACCTCGTACTCGCCAACTGTTCGTTCTCCGGCCGTCATTCTCGTACTCACATTAACCGTACATCTTCAACATCAGCTTTTTCTACTTGGATACAGTTACTGCTTACCTAACAAGCAAAATTTCTCGTGTTGTCTCTTTACCGCAACCACCTGGATTTATCCAGCGGGGGAGCACAGGTAAGAGTTGGTGTGCTTGTTAAATAAATCCATTTACGAGCTAGCAGAATCGGGACGGAACTGGTACCAATGTATCAGTGACATCCTACTTCGCCTCGGACTGATAAAATCGCAGTATGACCCATGCGTATTTGTACAAAAATCTGGTGATTCATTGCTATTGCTATGTTTATTTGTCGATAAGTTGATTAGTGTAAGATCTAAACTAATCTATGATGAATTCCTGTCTAGCCTATGTAAACATTTAGAAATAGTAGAGGTCGAGGGTCAAAAGTATATTGGATACGAGATCGAACACAGCTCTGGTTTTATTGCGTTGTCCAACACAAAATACATCTAATCAAAATTGGATGCATTTGGAATTCAAGATGCCAAGTCCGTAAAAATGTTTCGGAAACTCTGAAAATATTGGACGAGTGTTCTACCTCTGATCCTATTGATAAGATCACTTACCTGGAAATGTTGGGCATTTTAATGTTTCTAGCTATTCAATCACGACCCGACATTCTTTTAATGTTGTACAGCTAGCACGTAGATCTGGGAACCCAAAGGTACCACACTACACAGCGCTTAAACGAATTTGGCGTTACCTTAAAGGAACCAGGGAACGAAGAATTTCTTACTCGAAATCCAGAATAGAAACTTTACGAGCGTACTGTGATGCCTCGTGGGACTCAGTCTCGGGTAGCAAAGGTGTTACAGGTTTCATAATTAGCTTAGGCTCTTTGCCAGTAGTTTAGCGTAGCAAGACGCAGCCATTAGTTTTTCACTCGAGCTGTGAAGCTGAAATCATGGTGATGGGTGATGCAGCCAAACAGCTAATTTCTATTCATGGGTTGTTATCTGAGCTATTCCCATCTTTATTGGCCTATCCCATTCCGATGTATACCGATTCTAAATCAGGTATCGATTTGGTATAGAATGGAGGCAGTGCTCAATCACGTCACTACTTAAGACGAATTAATTATGTACGAGACGAAGTACTGAAAAAAAATATAGAGCTTGTATTTTGTCCAACCTCAGATATGCCTGCAGACCCTTTACCAAAAGCATCACTGGGTCTATATTGACACTTGTAATGCATAATCATTTTAGTTTGGAATGATTATGTCGGGTTACCAACTTTACCTTTTTTAGGCCAAGGATGAGATTGTTGCACGATAGCCGCCTCTCGTTACGTTTGTGGGAGGTAATGAACGGCAAAATGTAATGATTTCTACCTCCAAAAGTTTTTCCTTTTGAGTTTAGTCCAAGTTTTAAGATGCTTGTTTAAAGGTCTCATACATTGGTTATGAAGTCATATACTTTACGTCACGACACTTTTAAGTGATTGTAACTATATGTTAAGAGTATATTATTTTATCTCTGCATTTATTGAAAGGTTTTCAACGACTTTTTGGTGCGTGTAATAATGTTTACCTTTAATTGTTTTTACCTTTTTGAAGTTATTTCCGGGGGATGACACGGGATACGAGACAATAGCATGTATTGTTATAGTGTTATAAAAGGCTATCGATGTATTGTTGGCATCGGTCTGATTGTTGTTTTGGCTTAGCAACTCTTCTTGTTGGTGACTAGAGGCTGACGTTTTCTGTAGTTTTCTTTGGGGTAAAACCCGATGAAATAAAGCAGTTAAACATGAGGTAAACTGCGATGTCCTTTCCACATGGGTAGACCCACGTCTCATTCACATTCCATGTCAGAAATACAATGCTCTCGAGTATGAAGTGCGTTGACTGACTAATGAAATGGGATTATGCGAAAAAAACTTCAAGCTAGGCACCCAGAAACTACGACGAAGGTGATTTTCCTGTGCTGCTGCTCCAGAAGTGTTGCCAAAAAGGGTAGAACTCTAGAAATTTGGAACATTTTTGTTCAGTTTATCTCATGATGGTTTCCAAAAACGTCTTTCCAATAATAATAATAATAATAATAATAATAAAGCACTTTATTATCCAATAAGCAAAGATGGTAACAAGATATTTGTAGGGATAACAAGTATCCCCTTAAACAGGTCCTAAACTCAAGGTTACAATAACAAACAGATAAAAGTTTAAATACAATACATCAGTTAAAACCGGAACAATATTAATACTTACAAAAGTCAAAACTGTTTAAAAGCATTTAGTAAAGCGTGATAGGTCGAATGCCCTTAGGCCCCTCTTGAACTGATCCAACCAACCCTGTTCAAAGGCAAGACTACTTTATTTGCAAAGGAAAACTTGGTGCAATCATGTAGAAAATCCTTTACCACATGCTTAAGGCTATGGCCAGGCGTACTGTGGAAAAGGTGTTCGGATCTGCATCAGTGAAGCCTCGGAGGATAGTGAATGTCAGTGCCAGGTCAGCCCGGAGTCTCCTAAAGTCCAGCAATTCCAGTCCCAAAGTGTCCAAATGTTCGGCATACAATAGACTCCGCAAGCCTGACAATGTCCTTGTAAAAGCAGGCTGCACCGATTCGAGGACCTTTATGTCCTTGACAAGATGTGAGGACCACACCTGACATGCATATTGAACATTACGTCTCACATAAACCTTGTAGGTTCTAATAGGAGTTGAGCTTTTGTTACCAGAAATAAAGCATTTCTTAACCATGTATCCTACTCTTTTGCCCTTCGCCGCAATAATACTGCAGTAGGGGGAGAATTTTGAATGTCATGAGATGAATGCCGCAATCCCTTATATCACTTACACATTCTAGTAGGGATTCGCCCAGCACATATTCAGGCATCCCAGCTTTGTTCCCTAGTGACAGTGTCTTACATTTGTTGGCTTTGACAGGCAATTACCACGTCGTAGACCAGTCACTCAGGCAATCCATCGCCAGCTGCAGGGACTTTCGATCTTCATCGCTAGCATTGCTACAAAAAAAATTTTACATCATCGGCAAACATGGGGCGTTCGATACTATCACTTTGCTAAGAGAGATCGGAGATAAACAGAAGGAAGAGGAGGAGACACAAGACATGGCTCATTCCAAAATCCAGACTCTTGTCGAAGTTGTTAAAAATAAACCAACTCAGCCCAGTCATCTCGACAGCCTAGAATAGGCGAAAGAAATTATGTTGTTGAACCCAACACATGGAGCTACCCAATCAATAGGTTTTCGTAAGTGGGCTTCATCCCGATACATGAAAAGATGATGATGTTACCTTGGTCCATGATTCTCTTGATATAATGGTTGGATGTTTTAAACTTAAAACTAAATATCCTACTTATACTTCCTACTGCATCACAGTTGATAAGGAGTTGGCAGATATTCTGATTTGCTAGCATATCTGACCAAACCATGCAAACGTTATGTATTTCAGACACCGTCACCCTCCCACTGAAGCTAAAAATGTACAAAAACAATACCACAAAACAGCAAAAGGATGATCAGCCTCTTAAGCCCGTTAATCAAGCTGTGATGAACCTGCAAACCATCTAAAACATCACTGTCCGTAAAAAGAGGGCCGTCGTTAATAATCCTGACATCCATGACAAAGAAAATCAAGGAAGAATCTTGCAAATGCAGAAAAACAGCTCCGAATATCTTATTGACTTAAGTGCAAACGAAAGTGTGCACTCTCAAGAAAGTGAAAACGGATCTTTTAATGACTGAAGATTCGGAGGACTCCATAAAGCTTTACTTCATTCAGGACCAATCATACCTCGTCTCCATCTTGCCTTCGTTCGTCCAGAAGCCAAAATGCATCTTCACAAAAATGTTTCATTCCCTGAAAGTCATCTACTTCAATGCCATGGGTATTGTCGATAAACTTGATGAACTGAAAATCCTTATCACTGCTAATACTCCTGAGCTTATCTGCATTTCCAAAATGCATCTCAGAGAAAATGTTAACAATAGCAACCTTGCTACCATGTGGGTTTCTCTTTTTACCGCAGTGACAGGAGGCATGGTTCGCACGATGGGGTAGCCATGTAGGCTACATCAACTCCAACATTCCTTCATATATTCAGGATGGTGGACCTAGTTCTGACGCTAACCATTTCTGACGCGACTGTTTGGTGCAATTTAGTTCTGAACAACACTGGCAACATCAGGGTTGGGGTTACTGGTTCCCAGTTTCCATGGCCTGCCTCTGGCCCAGTTTTATTTCTACCCTCGATCACTTCATGATAACTGACCTTGAACCTATAATCCTTAGACCAGACAGTGAAATTTAGGTTGTTGGGACCAGTCAAAGTGGAGAAATTTTACTTATACCACGTAATACATCATGTAATAATTAACACTCTTGGTACAATAACCTTTGACATGGAGTAGCTTAGTGAGTAAAAAATTACCAGCTTTTTGCCACTTTGGCCTATTATTCAATAACCATTATTGCTACAAAAGAACGATTGAGATAAAAATTGTTTGCAATAATGTAATCTAGAATGTTGGGCCTACACCTTCTCTCCATATCTCATACAGGATTGGAGGAAAATTGTAATTTCGGGCGTTTTTTACTTGTATTTGTCAAAATTATCAACCTTTGGTATTTTGGCCTGTTATTAACTAAACGGTATTGCTACAAACAAAAAAAAAACTGTTGAGATAAAGGTTGTTGGTAATAACATATTCTAAAAAGTTAGTCCTAAAGCCTTTTTTCATTAGATCAGAACGGTCATTTTGGATAGTTTTCGGCCATATTTGGCTTATTTAATTCGTATAGATGTCTCAATTTGGCAAATTACAACCTTCATTAATAATATAATAATAAGAAGAAACTTTATTGTCGAAATTTGGCAAAAGGAAAAAAAACAGGAAGGGATGAGTTCAATTACTGTTACTTCGTTTCTAATTCAGGTGGAGGAGCCCAATTTGATTCATTCCAAAGGTTGGAATGTCTTTGCTTAAAGGGTAATTGAGAAGGTGTACTTGTTAAGAACCAAGCTATGGCCGTTTTACAAGGGGCTGGTATCGCAGGCATCATTCTATTTTTAGTTCATTTCAACTTTCTGCTACCTTTGTGACGTTTCTAATTTAGGTGGATGACTCCAATTAGGTTTTGCATCAGAGTAATTGAAGGGTCTATCACTGTAAGGCATTGAGCTATGCCCATTTTAATAGCGACTGGTACCTCGGGTGCCGTAAGATTTTTCACTTATTTTTAAATTGCAACTGCTGTTGTGACGGCGTTGGAAATTTAAATGTGTTACTTTAATTGGTTCATTCGAAAAGTGGGAATGTTTACTTTTCATCAAGGATAATTGAAAGGGTCAATCATAGTTAGAAACCAAGTTATACCCGTTTTACTAGGGGCTAGTATTACAGGTACCGTTCTAGTTTTCGTTCATTTCCTGTTGTGACGTTTCTAATTAAGGTGGATGAAGCCAGTAAGGTACAAGGGGAGCAAAAGGTTTGGTCTAATACAACAATTCATATTTGCCATATTGTTATGTTCCATTCCATTGAACTGAACATAACAATACAATAAGTCTTAATTGTTACATTTGGCCATTGTTAACAAACCAAACTTTTTGCTCCCCTCAACAAGTTTGGTCTTATACAACAATTCATATTTACCGTATTGTTATGTTCCATTGCATTGAACTGAACATAACAATAACATAATTCTTAATTGTTATATTTGACCATTATTAACAAACCAAACTTTTTGCTCCCCTCTGTACAGTATTGGACGATGAAATTTAGACAGTTCAGAAGGGGTAGCTACAAGTCTACATCGATTAATCATGCCTGATTATGGGAAATGCTTTACGAAGTTATGAAATTCAGTAAACGAGTAATAATAACAGCAAAATAAATGCAATACTATATCGCCTACTACAACTGAAAAAATAAAATTTGTTAACACAAAATGAAGTCAGTCAATCACGTAAACTGCAAATCTCTACTTATGAAATCAGGATAGGCCAAGAAAATGTGGTGGTTTGTTCAGTCTCAGAAAAAAAAGTATCGTTATGCATGACAAAACCTATCTTTAAAGTCTTAAATTAACTTTAAAAGTAATCCCCCATATAAATATAAATAGAGCAATGGTTTTAAAGTCGATTTTGCTGTTTTGTTTTAAAGAAATGCATTAAAAAAACGTTGAATTTAGGAATAAGAAAGCCGTGGAAAGACAAGCCTAGGGGGAAAAAAACCTGCAAAAAACAGCCAATGGGCAAAAAAAACGAAGAGAAAGATTGCAGCGGAAGAAAAGGTCAGGAAAAAGGAATGGACAAACAGCCGAAAGAAAAACAAGACACTGAAGATAACCGTAGGAAAATAGCCGAAGTAAAACAATCCGAGGAAAAAAACTGAAGAAAGAAAAAGCAGAAGGAAAAAACCGTTTCCTAGTGAAATTTCTTATCTAGGTTTGTGCAATATCTTAGTAATGCGTGGTGTATTGGCAACCCGGACTACTGCACTGTGGCTGAGGTTGGCGCTAATGACCTAGTTGTCGACGCGCCATTAAGACTCAATCCCCCACCCCCAACCCAACCTATGAAAACAAAACACTGAAGAAAACAGTCAACAGTTTAAGTTTCTTTTCTGTAGTCTCCAGTATTAAATTCTTTGCCTTGCGTATAGCGAATTTGATTTCAACGAACACAAGCCCCTCCCCCATTTTTAATTCGACGTGTCACACGTCGAATTAATGCAGTTGTGGCCAAAAAATAGGGGTAGCCGATTTACGTCAGCGACATGTCCTCAAAAACCAGACACATTTGTTCAATTCTGATCCGACGAAATTCTAGTATGCGGTTGGGTGACTTGCAGTGCGCCAGTGCGCCAGTACACAAGGTATTATGCTCTAGATAATTTAGTTAGGACGGTTTTAGTTCGCTATCCTTTAAAAAGGACTCTGAGCGAAAAGCCGTCGTTAAATAGTACACGATCAGTGGATGACGTCCGCGCTATACCAGCGTAAAGGTGTGCGCTCAATGCCGATCGTATGAAAAATTGCAGCGTGTAACTGCGCATTTCGGCAAGTCAACTCTTCAACATTGCGGTCGGTTAGAGGCTATATGTATACGTCGAGATGTCTGTTCACTTATCGCGCAGAACAATACAGAGTGAGTCGTCACTTACCTTTGCGGTGATCTGGATGGTACACTGAATTTCAATGATTGAATCTGGACGGTACAGTGAATGCGATGCCCGCATTGACTTTTGCTGTTAATTACTGCGCTATCCTCGCTGCTTTTTGGTGCGATATATTACAGTATTTTATTATGCGTATTTGTGGTGGTGTTTCCTATTGAACGAGTGAGCAAAGCGAATGATGTCCTGTTTACACAGTGGTGGACTGGCCAGAGGGAGGGAAGGGCGGGATATTCCTAATGGCCTCTGACTTTCAGATTTTTTTTTAAATTCGTAACAGGAAGATTCACGTAAGTTTTATTGGTTCGTCATTAGTTTTACCCACAGATTTAAAATTACAAATAATAATAATAAGATAATTATAAAACGCTACTAAAACAAGTACTTTGTATTGAGTAGCCTAATAAAATTTGGTTACATGAAATTGCAGTGTTATATTCAATGTGGACTTTGTCACAATTTTCGTGTGAATATTTTAACTTTTGTTAATACACCTAAAAAGTGTAAATAAATTTAAGTAGGCAACCACACGTACCCTCAGCGCAATATGATTTCTCCTGCTTCCCCTCCCCCCACCAAATTACATGCTGAATTTATGAAATATGGTGTTCGAAGATTTAAAAAATGTAAAAGTCTGATGAACAAGAACAACGGGAACGGGAAACTGTAAAACAACGAAGCTTTCAGTTTTTTTTTTTTGTAAGCAAACCAATATCAGCGTCCGATGAAAACTTATCTGGTCAGTGATTGCATCGTCGCACACAAGATTCTGGCTCATTTGCCGTATCGTAGTAGCAAAAGTTACGAGACAATTTTTTTTTAATATAATGTGCAATATAGTAGATATTCTTCAGTAGCCTACACCATGCATTCAGATTTTTTAGTAGTGTCCTGTTGGTATGTCTGCCGTTCCAACTTCATACATCAATTACTGATTTTTTTTATTCTACCATATGACACGTCGCAGTGTTAGTGCATCTTGTTATATATATATATTTGGTTGGTATGGGGCGGAGATTGTCCAAGCCTTCTCCATCCATCCCCCCACCCATCACCCCGTCGGTGATTCGGCCACTGATTCAGTCAATAGTTAAATGTAAAGGAACACTAAGCCCAACGTTTCCGGAATTTTCATTTGTAACTTGCATTTTGACGGTGAATGTTAGTTACCGAAGTAACGTCATTAAAGCGAAAACCATCATTATTTTCTCACACCCACGAAGGACTAAAGTGCATTACGCCAATGTTTAAACAGCACCAAGCCTTGCCTTATCCAGACAAAATCATTAAAGCTCAGTCTGCAAATCGTCGTTTCCTTAAACCATCTTTACCCACAAGCGAGAAATGGACTCGTCCAAGAGTGTCTAACAGCTAAAACGAACTTAATGTTGTAATTATTCGTCGTAACAGTGTATCATTCACACAACCTGCAACATGAAAATATGCATATTCGTCTTTTCCGAAAGTAATATTTTTATTAAAACAATCGAACTTCGCAGCCTTTCATGCCCTGAAGGAAGTAATCCATAAAGGAGTGTAGCAGAGAAGCCAACATTTTTCTGTCTAAATTTCATTGTCCAATAGGCTACTGTACATCTGAATGGGTGGGAATGTTTTCTTTGCATCAAGGGTAAGGTAAATGGTCTTCACCACTGTTAGGGAAATCACAACAGCAGTGTTGAAAGTGAAAATGAGCGAAACAGCGAACAGTGCCTGTGATACTAGCCCCTAGTAAAACGTGCGTAGCTCAGTCCCTAACAGTGACGGACCCTTTCTGTTACTCTTACTGTAAAGAAGTCATTCCCACCTTTCGAATGGACCTACTTGGAGTCATCCAGCTAAATTAGAAATGTTACCACAGTAGCTAAAAGTCGAATGAGCGAAAAATAGAACAGTGTCTGTGATATCACACTGTAGTAAAACTGGCATACCTCTGTACCTAAGACCCCCCGCGCACACGACTGCCAAACCGCGTGGCCAGGTTGCTGTAGCCAACGAGAATGCTTACGGTATATGCAGCAACGCGCACTTGGCCGCCACGGCCAGACAGCCGCGGCGGCCACTGGGATCCACCGTGGCTGTCTGGCGATAGATACAGCCACAGAGCGACTGTACAGTCGCTAACATTTCCAACGTTCCTCTTTCCAGCTGAAACAATGGACGTAAATATTCAAATCAGAGGGCAGCTGCTTGACTTCAGGAAGAGCCAAGCTCAACATTGCTTTTTTTTTAATTACAAAAGACAACAATTCAATGGCTCGGTTTTCTTATTGTTACGGCCGATGGATTCCAGGTGTTCACAAATGACGTCACGAATAATAAAATAAAAACATAAAATGACTCAGAATGGGTCGAGCACTTTTTTTCCCAAGGCTGGCATATTAGGCATTTTTATTCTGCTTAATTCAACCTGAATGTATATAAGCTTCAATGCAGTCGATTTTTTTTTCCAATATACGCCAAACACACAAAATAAATTAAGCTACATGTATATTGCAAAATTGCTACAAAAAAAAAATAATAAATAAAACAAAATGAAAAAATAAAAGCTCAGTTTTAGTTATTTGATTTCAACTTTACCCTGCATTTTTTTCATTTTATTTTCTGCTGGTGACCTTAGGGCATGATTCCCACCGTCACGGGTGGGGGAAAGTTCCTACAACAAAGATCAGTAACGTTTCTTCATCACAAACCGATTATTATTTGTTGTTTGCCAAACAACAAATCTTTATTGGTGGCGATGGTCATCTGTGGGACTGGACCCCCGGGCATTATATCAAACCTTAAATAAATTCATTTTACAAGTAATGTGTTAATTAGACAGTGTTGTCCTGGGACTAAACAACGTCCTGCATAAGTATTACTCTGGGATGCGTAACCCCCTTGGATTTCGTGGTAAGGGAGATGCGCTGATTGAGTGAGCGTAGCGAACGAAAATCAGCGTTTGTTAGCCGGTATGCGCAAAATTATGATTAAAGAAATTTATTTTTGATGAAACATGGTCGTACACATGAGAGACGGGCAGCAGGATGCTGGAAATAAGGAGTTGTTCACAGTCCCCGTTATAGAAATTCGGTGTCAACACGCTGTCACTGCAGTCAAGAAGACAAGGGAGTAGAAGATTTTATGGTTGTAAGGGAGACGTGCTGACTGAGTGAGCCAAGTGAACCAAAATCAGCGTTTGTTAGCCATTATGCGCAAAATAGTGATTAAAGAATCTTACTTTCATGAAGTATGCATATATGCATGACAGAAAAAAAACACATGTTTATTACACCATCCGGAAGACGGGATTCTTCTACTTCAACTATTAATCATGCTGGTATTTGGGTTGGGGTTGTAATAATAAAGAGATTAGGTGAAAATGGGTTGTAAAGAAATAACACTGTAGAAAGCCATTACCGTGTTATAAGCCGCTTGATTCTGTATAATTGATTTAACAAAATACGAACTACTTTTCCCTGTGTATTTGTTGCTGCCTTACTAATAGGCTACTAATCGAAACGAATATGATTACCGTTGTACGAATTTCTACAATGCTACTTTTTAACGAAGGCAATGGAATATGATGCACGCTTGAAAATACGCTTGAAAATAAATGAAACGGTAAGCAGTTCCATGTTTTGAACACTCGTTAAATTAATGTTTGTTTGACAAAATCACGATAAACTTACCTTTTGGTGTATGCACTAATGACGACGTGTCCATACCAGGAAGATACCTGTAAAACTTTCCGACCCATTCTACCCTAAAAGCAACTAGTGGCGTAAATAGGGTGAGGAGAGAGGGTGAGGGAAAGTATCCTTTCAAAATGGAAACGATATCTATTTATTCGCTATTTTCTTCAAAACTTTTAAAAATAAAAGTATATGTTACATACACTAAGGAAAGTACTCGACAATATAAATAAAGTGTCTCAAGTTTTCTAGCAGGAAGCGTAAGCGGGAAGTCGTTAAATCTCCCCCCCCCCCCCCGCCCCGAGAAAAGTGTATTTATGCCACTGCCTAAAAAGCTCAGAGAGTGAGTGAATACTTAAAGAAAAATATTTTAATGCAATACTGAATGAAAGTGGTGTCCCTGACGTTTGAGTTCGGAATTTTGTTGTTTTAAGGATTGTTGTCGAAAGGAGGTGCTTGGAATCAAAACCGAAATAAAGTTTTCATAATAATAGTAATAATAAAATTAATAATAAAAAAGCCAAACAATATTAAAAGGGTAACAACAAATGTTGCTAAAACTAAATAAGTGTTTTCGTTACTGAATTTCAAAACTATGCATTGCTTGCTAAATTAAAATCTAATTAACAACAAATACCTAAATTAATAACAAAAATACTAATTTATTAACAAAAATAAATTTGAAAATCAATAGCAAAAACATTACTTAACAGTTTGTTAGCAGTTTGTTAAATGATGCATTAATAGTAACTAATAACAAGGGTATTAAAAAACTACAGTTTTTAAAAATAATAAAACATAAGATGGCTTGCTGAATCCATAGGTATACGTATTGGCCTAATAAATTAATATACCAATATCCTAATAGTAGGCTAAATGATGAAAGATAATTAATTTTTAAGTTACGAATTTGTTTAACTGACCGACAATTTAGTTCAGACTACTGAAACTGTTTCTTTTATAATAAATATTGAAGCAAATTAATTTCTGATGCTGTCTGGACTTAAATGTGAGACTGCTTAAGAGGAAATTGAACCCGTGACCTTTGAAACCAACCGTCGAGGAGTCAACTTCGCTTAGGCAGTGTGATATTTAAGCTCAATTCACCCCTTCTGATATTTAAGTCCAAAAGGAAACGTAAATATGGTTAGCATGTGTTTATTTATCACCAATCGAGTCCATTTGGCTATTCGTTGTTTTACAGTTTATAACTTGTTGGAAATCGAAAAAATTATTCTACTCCAGCTGTAATTATTA
>JAHWFP010044195.1:0-11024 GCA_023313725.1 Lithobius niger | reverse complement strand
ACCATCGTGAAGTACACTCAGCTCTGGATTCAGGTAAAGTACCAAAACTAGTGGTTGCCATGCCACAATGCAGGAATTAAACAATGAGATTCTTACAATGAAGTTTGACAACTGAACTTGGCGGACAGGCAACTAGCGTGGTGTTTGATCACAGCCGTTTAAATAACAATAAGAATAACGTAGTGCGACACGGAATACTGTGGTGAAAACAAGTAGGGTTTTGGCCCATTCATGCCGCCATTTATTTTAAAAAGTAAGACCACAAGTGTAAGTACCGGTATTAAATTTTAATTTTTTCTCCCTCAGGGGCTCATACAGTATTTCAGTCTTTTCAAAAATCGTTTTATGTCAACCCCACGCAAGTGGTGTCGAAAAGTGTTTATATTTTTAGCGGTCATGAAATCCAAAGGAAGCGATTCACCTCCCTCACCACACAAAAATTTTAAAATCTTAAAAGTAAGAATTAAATCTGCTCCTAAATATCGCAGTCCATGGAATTCAGGTTCAGTATTTGTAGGTGGGATGCATGAGTTAGATTTTTCAACCCTGTTAACGACTTGGCAAAACGCCGTTGGATCGACTCTAGAGGTTCATTATATTGCAACAGGTTAGGGGACCAAACCTAGCTTGCATATACTCCAGTAGGGGACGTACAGTCGCAGGGGGGGGGGGGAATTGAGGCTTAATGGCGCGTCGACAGCTTGGTCATTAGCGCCAACCTCAGTCACAGTGCAGTGGTACAGTCGCAGGCAAAATTAAATCATCAACGTACGAATCGTCCCATTTTCTTCAGTTAACAAGAAGCATGTCATCTCATGTATCGTTGGAAAGTTAGAAATCTCACAGTTTTTGTGTGTAAGCTGGGGGTGAGCTGAGACCTTACATTTGACCACCAGAAATAACGATGCTAAAATAGTGAAGATTCGCTTCTAAATATAACGTATTTAACAAAATATTTTAAAATAGTAGAAGCTCGTGCTCTTAAAACTAATCTGAATTTCAAAGATAGGTCCAGCCAGTCATGGGTTTTATTGCAGGAGAAATGATTTTTCGCAACACTGCTGCAACAATGCCCTCAACAATCAAAGATCTTCCCATTGTTGCAGTCAAGCAGTCTCATCCGGGTGGGTTGGGGGTGTGGTTAATGCTGGCAAAAAAAAAAACCCTTCGAACCCTTTGTCTCAACCGGGTGCTGCAGACATAGGGCCTTAGGGCTTCGTCAGGCAGATGACCAGGAGTGGTTAACACTCGCTAAAACCCTTGACCCTTTTACCTCTTTGTCTCATCGCAGACAGCAAAGAGGCCATTTAAAAATACGTTCAAACATGCCACGACGTTTAGGTGACAGAGTACCAAGCATTTCGAACAAAAAGAAATTATTCGTTAGCGTGAAAGAGTAGCTCGTGCCTGGTCGCCACCTAGGAGTGCATCACACAACCGTTATGCGTATTAATGAACGCCATCAGTAGGTGAAGTTTAAATCTCCAAGGTTTTGCATGCAACACTGTAAGAACAAATGTTTTGAAATAGGCCTGAACACATTTTGAACAACTTTAATTTTACCTGTAAAACACGCAGAAGTGTTTTACAAATAGAATTTGGGTGGGAAAAGACGTTTTACACATAACAACTTGTGTAACATTGCAGACGTGGAACGGTGTTTTAAATAAGACTAACAGTACATTTGCAAAACTTGATAAAACGTACTTATCGCTTCTGTTTTTATTGCAACGCAGGTTTTTTTTTTACTTTTCGTAAACGAAACGTGTGTTGCAAAAAAGCTTTACTATTTTAAAATAAAAACATGCCATTTTTTTTGATAGTTCGACGCTGTGTGTTTTATATTAAACACATGTTTTAAAAGGTCCCTTCTCAGTCAATGTTACTTGCAAGACGCTTTTGTATGTTTTTCAAGTATAAACGTAAAAAAAAATGTTTGACAAGGAACTGTACGTAAATGACATCACATAAAAGGAAGCAGGAGGATTCAAGAAGTGTGACAGTCTCGGACAAGGGGTGAGTCACTAAATTTGTCCAACTACCTAACAGGGTAGCCTAAAAACCAAAAAGGATATAAATTCCGGCCATCGGAAGATTCGAGAAGTGTGACAGTTTCGGGGACGAGGGAGTCTCGAAATATGTCACATCGCACGCCCAACTACCAAACAGGGTATAGCCTAAAGACCAAAAAGGATACAAATTCTAGCTATCGAATCGAAACATTCTAGGAGTGTGACAGTTTTGGACAAGGGGGGAGGAGCCGTCATGAAATTTGTCATTTCGCACGCCAAATTGCCAAACATGGTAAAGACCATAAGTGATATAAAATCTGGGTATCGGAGGAATATTTTGTTGCCAAACGGGAAAAGAGCGAAATACAACATGAGATTTGCAATGCCCTTGTTTACATTTTCAATAAATCGTTTAACCAGGGATGTATCCCAAATTGCTGGAGCCAGGCAAATGTCATACCCATCTACAAGAAGGGAAATGCTTCAAATCCTCTAAATTATCGTCCAATTTCCCGAACTTCAATTTCTTGCAAAATTATGGAAGGCATTATTCGATCGAGCATGTTAAACTATTTCCAGCTTTACAAAGTTATCCGGAACGACCAATTTGGTTTCTTACCTGGGCGCTCCTTCACAATGCAACTCCTCCTTGCAATGTATCTTTGGACTGAATCTCTGGACCTTGGTATTCCTTTTACCATTTATACCATTTATTTTGACTTTCAGAAAGCATTTAAATCTGTGGTCTTAACCAAACTAATATATAAATTTCAAATACATGGCATTGCTGGCTGTTTGTTGAATTGGATTAGGTCCTTCATTTTCAATAGATCCCAGAGTGTCGTTATTGGAACGACGTCTTCAACGCAACAGAGTGTTGTCAGCGGAGTCCCGCAGGGCTCCGTCATGGGTCCGCTGTTATTTGTTGTTTTCCTTAATAACCTTCAGTCTCTAAAACCGTTGGTAAACCATCTACAATACAAGTTTGCGGACGACTTAAAGTGTGGGTCACAGATCCTTACTTTGGCCGATGGTTACGAACTTTCATGCCATGTCGATATGATCAAACAATGGTCAATCGATTGGCAACTTCCGTTGTCTCAGGACAAGTGTATTGCTTTGCAACTTAAAGCTAACAACCCCAACCTTATGTACAAACTGGCAGGAACGAAACTTGAATCGAAAACCGTATGTCGCGATCTAGGAGTATGGATTACGTCGGACCTGAAATCCATGGTTCATTGCCACAAAATTTCGGCTCTCCCTTTTCGCAGACTGGCCATGGTCAATAAGTGTTTCGTCTCCTCATTCATTAAAACTCGCGTTTGGGCCTTTCGGGTGTTTGTTCGTCCGCTCCTTGAGTACGCAATCCCGGTTTGGTCTCCTTATCTTCTCCAGGATATTGATTTGTTGGAATCGGTGCAGAGAAGTTTCACTCGCCACCTGCGCGGTCTACGTGAACTTTCCCAGGGTGAACGACTGCGGAAAACTGGCCTTTGAGCCACTACAATTAAGACGACTGAGGGCCGACCTCAGTCTTACATACAAGATTGTTCACGGGCTATTGGCTATCGATCTTCCTTTCTTCGAGCGACATCCATTATCATCAACTCGGGGGCACTCCCTCAAGTTGCGTGTTCAATCCGCAAGCAAGGATTGCCGCAAACATTTCTTTGCGCTACGTGTGGAATGGCCTCACGGACGATATTGTAACTGCTCCAACAACAAACATTTTTATTAAACGTTTAAAATTATTCTCATTGAAACACTGTCTACTGCACCCGTACCATTAGAGCTCCTGGTGTACATGTCACTCTGTTTAACCAATTTACCTGGACCGGTGTTAGTGGCATGCCCTTCCGTTATCCACCCTTTCACGAGGAAAATTGTATTATTATTATTATTATAACAATTGTCATCAGTTTTCTCCCTCGTCATATATGTAACGAAGGGTGGCAAGGTAGTCGGGGGAGGGGTGCGGGGCTTTGACATTTGTAACTCATTTTCTAGGAGGGTGCGATAGTTGTGACAGTGTGACATGGAGAGGTACAAATTTCGTGACGTCGTTTGTATGTGGTTCTCTAAGTCAGTATAAAATGTGTTATTTTGTACCATTTGTTTATACATTGTTCCGTTTCTACAAGAGAGCGTGTTTTTACATACTATATTGTGTACTACAGCAGCCAGAACTTTACGAAAATCATCATGGATGATGCTGGGCGACCACACAAGTTAAGTAAGAGAGAGGAAAGAGGAGTTGTGCAAAAGTCTAGACAAAATCATTTTTTTTTACAGCACCACAGCATAAGCAGGCTAATGAACTAGATGACAATGTTTCAACCATACGTCGAGTCAGGGGCATAACTTCAAAATAGGGGCCCGGATGCTGGACCCTCAGCTAGGGTAAATCCCCCCCCTCCCCTTCATTAAAAAAAAAACGTTTTTATACCACACAAGGCGAGAGTCTAGTGGTGGCCCCTTCATAAAAAAATGCATTTTTTGCCTCAAAGTCGAGAGCCCATTAGAACCCCCCACCATCATAAAAAAATGCAGGTTTTTTTTTGCCATGAAGGCGACAGCCATTGAAGGCCGCCCTCCCCTTCGCAAAATAAAAATTTCACGAGGACAGAGCAATAGCTTAAAAAAAACGTAAAGTTATTTTTTTCTGAGAGAATAAATTTAATTGGGGCCAGTGAGGGGGCCCCCAAAGTCGGTGGGCCCGGAAGCCGTTGCCTCCTTTGCCTCATCGTAGTTATACGCAACTGCGCCGAGTGCTAGGAAGTCAAGGGCAGCAGGACAGAATTGCGGCTAAAAAGTAGGTGCTGACAGATCGATATAAAAAATGGACGTTATGAATTTTGTCAACCGAACAGACCAAAATGTGGAATATTGGAATAGTGTCATTTTTACTGATGAGAAACACTGGTGTAATGATGACACAAACCAAAGGTGGGTACGACGACCTGTTGGAGAAAGATTCAACCCAAGATAGGTTCTGGCAGGATGTCAAGTGGCAGAATTGGCTTGAATGTTTGGGAGTGGATCGGATGCGGGGGGCCTGGAGAATTGTTCGCCTTGATGACGATGAAGGTCGTTTCACTGCAGTCCAGTACTTGAATGTTTTCGGAAGTGAGTATGCTGCCGTCAGTGGAGGCTGTCTGCCGATGGAAACGCTTTCACATTTCAACACGGCCGATCTCCTGTTCATACGGCAGGTATAGTTCGCGAATGGAATGCTAACCATAACCTTACCGAGCTAGACTGGCCTCACCAAAAGAGGCTGATTTATCACCAATCGAAAATTCCTGGGCCGAACTTAACCGGGAAGTGAATGCCATTGGTTGTGGAACTAAAGATGAATTGTGGGTTGCCCTACAAGTAAAGTGGGAAAACTTCAGACAAGATCCTGGTTATTTTCAAAATCTATTCGATAGTACGCCAAGTAGATTTCAAATAGTCCTCCAGAATCGAGTTAACTGGAGCTAATATTAGCCTGCCTTAAACTTAATGATGTCGCTTGTATTAATTATTACCTGGATGACTAACTACAACCCAAGCTGCGCTTTGTTTGTTGTTAGATGTTAGGCGTCAACAATAAGGAATGTTTTTTTTTTATAAGGCCACAAAAAATGAGTAGTTGGTTCTCGGGTCCTGCCTGGTGGTCAATTTGCACCTGGTCATTGCTTTTTATTTGCTAACGCAAGCTAAATTGATTACTGCACAAGGAAAAGCGATGCAGTTAGCCGAAACTAAGTATTATTTAGCGTAACTTGGCATTCAGTTGTGCTCTTTATGTTAAGTTAACCACTAGCAGTTCTGTAAAATGAAAGTCGAAGTGTTCCGGGCAGTTAAAAGCATACTTCATTTACTTCAGATTAAATTAAACTAAATGAAAACTCTGGTTACTTTGGAATGAAAAGCTTGAGAACCAAACATATTTCTTTTCACGGCAGTAAACTTCCAAAATAATTTTTTTTTATGCTTATCCTTACACAAAAATTTCATTACAGTAACACTTAAACTCTGTACGTAACACTCGTCTTTTTTTTATCCCAAGATTTACTTAAAAGCCAGTGTGCGACCATCACGCCAGTGTGCGAATGTTTGTTTATTTGTCTTCTTACTGCCGCTTTATTTTTCCTGAAGTTTTAATTTTAATGGGAAGAATGCTTCTAAAAATATGCAAGAAATTAGTTATTTTTAAAACAGTCTCGATCAGTTGAGTCAGATATCTTCTGACGCGATCAGCAGACCAGATGTTAAGAAAGGTTCAGTACTTCAATTTCGATGCCTTGTTTTTAGTACAGTGATTCGGATAATTTGTCTAGAACGATGCTTTAATTTGTATTGAAATGAAACTAGCTGCTTAGGGACCGTTCATTATTTATCAATGGGGTTGGGGGCTGGCGGATCGTCGTCGTGAATATAAAAAAAAATGTATGACCCCCCCTCCCACTTCGGTGTCAGTGAATATTCCCCCCCCCCTCCCCTACCAGAAAAATTGTATTAAAATTTACATTTTCATGAAATGAGTGTACGAAAGGTTCTAGGCCTACTTTTATATGTTGTGGGATATGCTGAATAAATGTATTACATTAATCTTCTATAACTAGCTGTGCACTTCCTTTCTCACATTTTTTACCCTGGCCCAACTCCCTCCTTATAGAACCTTCAAACAAAATTTTAGCCCTCCTCCCTCTTCATATAATAATTTTCATAACCCCCCCCCTCCCCCCTGCCATTGATAATTAATGAACGGTTCCTTATCAGCCCAGAAAATAATCAGGTTGTCGTATGCTTATAAAACCACACAGGAAACTCCATGTTTTACATTAATTTACCTGATTTATTTGAATCTAACCCCCTATCTCCTAAATTTGGCCAATTTCCTATATCCTTTGAAAATAGTGAGAAAAGAAACATTTTCTTACATTTTTCATCACCAAGAATCTCGTGAAATCAATCCCACAATTTCGAGGTCAATCCTGATGTCCTGAGAGGAAACGAATCACGAAGTTCTAGGATTACATTCGGCTGACGGACGGGATTGTCGAGGCCGAATCCTTTCAGTCAAAAACTGATCGCATCGGACAAATGTACAGGCAGAGGCATTCCCAATGTTACATTCGCTGCCCGACGCTTCCCTGCTTGGCCAAGCTTCCCTGTTCGACAGGTTGTTCTATGTCAACGAAGTAGGAGGGGAGAGTGCAGTGCAGAGTGTTAGCGCCGGTGCACACGTGCGGTCGCCGCTGCGGTACCGCATTTGCGGTTTACGTGCTATCTGTTGGATACTGCACACGTACCTGCGTCGACGTTGCTTTACCGTCCGCCACTCACCCGCTGCTCGTGCGGTCGTTTTGCACCGCAATTCCCCCCATCAACGCAGCGGTACCGCAGCGTTAAAAACACGCAATTGCGTCTCTGAGTACCTTGGATGACTTGAGCGGTACACAGGTCCGCTGTTTACCGCAAAAGCGTTACCGAAAATTGCGTCCAATTTCGAAGACATAGAAATGGAATTGTTTATTGGGGGAGTAAAGAACTATCCTGAAGTATGAAATGTTGCTGCAGAAATGATTGAAGACTCATTGGGAAGTAATTAAAGAACTTATCCGAATTGTTTAGTTAATCTACAAAGGATGTATAACATTTTCCCCGGGCACGTCTTAAATTAGTACATTAATGTACCAAAATTCATCGCATTGGTTTTAAAATATATTTTTTGTTGACGAAGTAGACGAAAAAAGCAACATCGTCTCATTGGTTACAAACTATAATTTTTTGTACACGAGGTTAAGGAACCGAACGCGCACATATGTCACCGAAGCGGCACCGCAGCGTCAACGCGTGTTAATAAAACGCACGTGTTCATTGATTGGCTGCGCCAGCGGCGCCGCAGCGTCGCCGTAGCGTCCAAAACACGCACGTGTGCACCGGCGCTTAGTGTTTGTATAGAATTTACGTTAGTTGTTCTCTGTAGGATAGGACGTGACTGGTTAGAAGGAACGTATAAGGTCAATGGACACCCAGGGCAAAGTTTTAAACTGAGGGCCCCTCTTCCCCAGACCCATAAACTTATTCTTGGAGCCTTGAAGAACTTATCAATTTTATTTTTAAATATTAGTCGCACTAGAGGGCACTTCACGCTCGGAGGCATTTTTTTTTCACCCTTAGCCAGTGGAAGTGAAGCCCAAGATAATTGCCTACTTTGCCCCCTCCCAGTCCCCCTCCCCAATCCAACGGTGTAATATTGCGAAATTGTGCTGGATCTACGATTAGCAAACAAAAGGGGGATGGGACAGCTACCAAACAACAATCCTTAAAATATTATTGGCTTTTATTGGCTTTCTGTCCCGTTTTTATGCAATAGGATCAGGGTTTCCACAGGAGGGGGGAATTCTCACTTTGAGGGAAATTTGCCAATTTAGTGGAAAAAAAATAACAGAGGGAAGAAGGTAGGGAAATTCAACGGCTCCAAAATTTTTAATCGGTTTGAACAATACCTGGGCTTTCGTGTTTACAAACCTGCCACCAAAAGAATCCGACCGTAACCCCACACAAAGTATTTATGATAACTGATGAAGCGGAAACGTGCACGAGATCTCGTTAACGACTTTTTGCGACTATGACATTTTGCTACTATGACCCCCCCCCCATACCGTCGCTACTGTTGACAGGAGCAGACTCATGCGGTTTTTTTCTTATTTAATTTTGTTTTTCAGAATCGCTTGCGCATCTACTAATAATGACTTCGTGTAGCCAAACTGTTACTCAGGGAAAGTAAATCAACTGTAGGCTTATTACTTTCTGACTTAAATCCATGTAAGGCAAACGTGAACAAGCGGGGTGGGAGATAACGTCCATCAGTCTCATGTTCAAACTCTACGAGTTAAAAAACTAAACTAAACACATTTTAAGGGATTATTGTTTGGGAGCTGTGCCATCCCGGCCCCTTCTAACTCTTCGTTTAATAACCATAGCCCAACAGGGTAGGAGATAAAATCCATTTTCATGCTCAACACTTTAAGAAGGAGTTGTAAATATAATAAATATAGCTGTTTGGGAGCTTACTGTTCCCCTTCTGACTCTTCGTTTGCTAACCATAGATCCAACATTATTTTTTTTTTAATCTCTACACCGCTGGTAGTAGGGGGGGGGGAAGAAAAGGCCCAAAATTGTCCCAGGTCTCCCTGGCAGGGTATCTCGCTCCTACGGGTCCAAAACAGGAACCGTGATGTGGTTTCTCCCCCCCCCCCCTCTTAGTATTACTAGTGTGTAAATAAAAGTCTTCAGATTATTAAGGTCTTTTCAGCCCCCCCCCCCCCCAATAAATAAGTTTACTGGTCTGGGGAAGGGGACCTCAATTTAAAACGTTTTCCTGGGCCCGGGGTACAACAAATGTAAATAATGTGCCAACACTCAACATTTTTCACTGCAGCTTTCCCCTCTTACTTCGTTGACGTAGAACAACCTGGCGAGCAGAGAAGCTTGGCCAAGCAGGGAAGCATCGGGCAGCGAATGTGACATTGGGAATGCCTTTGACTGTATGCTACCCATGCACCTGCTGGTCGTCGTCAATCGCGCTCCTGCGCATAACGCCTTTCCCCTACTAAATACAGATGCGAACCTATTTCAGCTGCCTTCTGAACTTAAATGTCATTATACCCGAATGTAAAGAATTAATACCTAAATTACTACGACTTTTTATTTAATTACTTAAGGTCACTACAAGTCCTTCTTCATTTGCATTGCCAATTGGACGCAATACAATTTTAAAGCTCAGCGGAGCCGACTGAAACGGGTAGCGGCGGAAACAACATGCACTAGACCATCCGTTGACGCCAGTCGTCGGAACGGTTCGAATGGAGCAGTGTGAGACAACCTTAATCGAACCTCAGTGTTCCTTTGCTGTTATTAGCAGATTAACACGCTTTTCTTATAAAGTGGGAGAGACGATGAAGGGGGAGCGAGTTTCCCTTAGGAAGGTCTTGCAATGAACGGGTAGTCTGCATCTTAAACTATGTAGTATTTGCATATTTTATTTCGGTGTGAATATATTTGTTGGATGTGGCACAATTGGTCACAGGACACTGTTGGATTTAGTACAGTTTATTTATATTCATTTATTTATTCCCATTGCGTAAATAATTTTTGTGAGTATTGTAAGGATGCGCGGCTCTGGGGCCGCTGACCCTGCTAGCCGAGTGCCACTCTCTGCCTCGGAGCAGTCGGTTGGAAGCCAGGGAATGGAAAGCACGCACCAGAGGGTGCTGTGAACAGTAATAAACCAATGTTTCGCCAGTGGATTGATTTCCAGTAAGTTATTTGTGACAACCACTAGCTGGACTGAAGTAACATTGTCACGGTATTCACTGAGTTCCTTCAGTGAATCTTGAGAATAGAATAAAAGTCAAGTCTGAAGAACGCACAACTGCACTCTTTTTGACAACGCCGAGCCATCAGGCAAAATACTGGCTAAGTAGAACATCGTTTAAAATGGAACTACCACTGATTAAAATTATGGAGAATCTGGCAACATCAAGCGCTATCTAGTAATATCTAGCATTTGCTTGCATCAAGCGAAGGAATGCACAAACAAACAAGCCACGAGCTTCCTTATTTATTGAGTGAAAATTTTGTACTTCCTCGTGCACCTGGGAGCAAGCTATAAAGGTTAACAATATCACTGCCGCTACATAGTGCTACGATATTTTCGTACGTGATATTGCCACTTTAAAGAATTGAAGTTTGCATGTTTTATCCAACATATTCTAAGTTGTTGCAATGAACATGCTCATTCTCAGTACCACAGCCTTTTAGAGGCTAAAAATTAATTAATATATCAGACCTATTTCAGATTTACTTCCCAAAAATAAAGGGTAGCCATCAAAATTTCGTAATTGTAAAATTCAGTAGTAACTTTATAACTTCAGAAATACAAAAAATACATCTTGGCCGTTAAAACAACAATAAAATTTTGCTTGCTTGAGAAGCCGTAAAATAGAGGTAAAT
>JAHWFP010044132.1:26989-52269 GCA_023313725.1 Lithobius niger | reverse complement strand
AAGATAATGAATAATTATTTTATTAGTATCAACTACATGAATAGTCACACATGCGACATTAATTGCTTAGTTACATAATTAGCTGTTTATTCATAAATCACCATTATATCAGCTGTACTCGCCCGCCACTGTTTGGTGGCATCGGTGTTTTGTGTCTTTACTCGTTGCAAGAGTTGTTGCGTGGACTTGTAGCCGATATCTTGTCTTTTATTAGATATTTTAGTGTTTAAAATTTTCTTTTTTTTTTACATGTATTTGTCTGTAATAACTTTGCTCTGTAAACAGGATGTGCAATTTGATAATCTTAGTCATCGTCCACAAGTTAAATTTTTCACTTCTAGATGGCAATTTTGTGTTTCTTTAATAATAATAATAATAATAAAAACAGTGTGGATAGAAGTGCATTTATAATTAACTAAAAAGACAGTAAAACAAAATATAATATTGTAAATTCTTGCCAAATGAAGTATTGATTTACTATTTCCTAACCATGCTCTTGGTGATACTGGTTCAGATGCTCCTGACTGCAAAGCCCAGGTTCGTCTTTACATCCTCCACACATATCTTGTATCTTTCCTGCATTTTAATTATTTGAAAACCCTGCAGGCTTTTTGCCAACGTTTAGACTTTGAACTACCAAAGGATGGAATTTGCACAAGTTTGTGAAGCGATACGAATCCTTATATTGAAGGTGGACGAGGTGGAATGCCTTGTTCATTTGCTAACTCACGATAACCTGGATTGTATCTCTCAAGCAATTCATGACAAGTTTGCAGTATGTAATCATTCAAGCGAGTTTTTGTCCGTGTTCGTACACCATTTTCCCGTTGAGAAGTATCCTTGAAGCCATTATGAATTTCAAACTTTTTAAACCTTGTGTACGGTTTCCTAGAAGGATTATATAAGGCAAGATCTTGGTCCGTTGCATCAACAGAACCCATAAGGAGAAGTTATTTTTTATTACCAGCAAGGTAGCAAGTTTTTTTCACACATTTCAGCTGTGTATCTGATTGCGGAGGTACTTTTTTTTCTCTTTTCATGCAAAAAAAATGTTCTCTCCCATGCTGCACTAGACGCAGGAATACTTCTCTTTTGTCACTGTATCTCACTAATAACTGGTCCCCATTGCGAATAAAGCCTGACTGCCTCTTTTGGGGTGGTTTGTCTACCGGATATTGTGGCACAACACGATCTTTTCGAATGGTTCCAGTAACAAGTGTCTTTGTTCAAAAGAAAAGTTGTCAGTCTTGTAGACAGATACCAGTTATTAACAAAAAGTTGCTTACCCTGCCCGAGGATTCGCTCTGGTAAATTACCCAAAACATGTTCTGAAACTGGGAGTGTGTTGGAATAGCGCAGGATTAGGAATTGTGTACAAATCCTTCCAATGTACAGTACTGGACATTGAACACTTCAAATGTTGTACTGAATTCTGCATAGGATTCCTGTTAGATGCTAATGTTTGAGCAAACTTCTTCCCATTGTTGAAGTAGAACCATCTTGCATTGTTGGAGCACGTTTCTAAGCTATAGCTAGTTCGAATTAAGCAAGTTTCTCACGTAACAATGCTAAATCGCAATGATGGAGTTTTCTTCCAGGAAAAAAAAGCGTTGCATCAATGCTTGTTGGGCAAAGAACTGTTCAAATTTCATTGTCCAATACTGTACAAAGCAAAGTGCTGAGTATAACCCCGTATATCTTCTGCACTTGGACACAAACATAAGAGTTTTAAACCAAACCTACAACGTTTGTCTTTTATACAGTATATTACCTAAAGTCTAATCTTCCTTTATACAACGTTTGTCTTTTATACAGTATATTACCTAAAGTCTAATCTTCCTTTATACAACGTTTGTCTTTTATACAGTATATTACCTAAAGTCTAATCGTCCTTTATACAACACCGGGCACTCATTCACAGCAAGATTCTCTCCTGGGTCAACCAATAATTGGCAAACTTATATCAACAACGTTAAGTATTGAGCAAGCCAAGTAAGGAGTGCATTGTGTTTCGCCAGAACAATTCGTTAAAATTTCAGAATAGAATGGAAACGGTTTTGGCTCATAACTCTGGAAGCTCTAACTTTGGCTCATAACTCTATTCTAGAATAGCTAATTCACTCAAACGGTCGTTATCCATTTGTTTATGGAGGTTGGTGTTTTTTTTACTCTTTTCATGACCAGAAAATGTTATCTCACATGCTGCACTAGACGCAAGAATAGTCAACACTGTAAGGCCATTTAAAAAAAAATTCTCAGGCCCTGCTTCATGGGCTGAAAACCTCCACGTAAACGTTTTTTTTTTTTTTGGTGGGTGCGTAGGAGCGGCAGCATATATTACAGTCGCCATAGTCCCCCCACAACTTTTTTTTTTAGTCCTACGAATTTTATTTTAGTGATAGTGTGCCTTGTGAATTGGGTTCCTTTCTTTATTGATGAAAGCTTCAAATTAAGGTCAGTCATCAGAATCAGTAGTTTAGAACGCGCTTTTTCCGTTCAGCACAAAAGCATTGTATTTTTACGTGGAGTCAGTCATGCCAGCTGCGTGAAAGAAGACGAACTGCTATTGCTTGGTGTTACAGCACGTGACTTGCTTTCAACCAATCTGATGCGATATAATCAACACTGAATGGGGTTAGTCTCTATTTTAAACATTTGACGATTTAGTCTTAAATCAGATCACATTTTTTTAAAGTTGAAAATCATTTTCCTAACTTTTTTCTTAAGTCTGGGTTACTTGACGCATAAACGAACAAAATCTAAACAAAATGGTAGCCTCTTTGCTGGTTTCCGTGAGGATACAATATCAGTGTAAATACATTCGTCCTTGGGGAATTATTGGTGGGTATGGAATATTTGCACAATTATTGAACTTTTCCATGCCATTTTAGAAAAAACATTAGACCCCTCCGACAATTTTAAACTGTCAGAAGGGTTGAACATTGATCGCTATACAGTAACTGCACGTGTCGCGACCACTAAGATGACAGATGGTGGGGATCATACTTTTCCTGTTGCACATGTTCTTGATGTAGTGAACGATTCGGTAGGTACATTACATACACAGGGTGATCACTCAACCTATACTTCCTGTATTTTCCTACATTTTTTAGCAATCCTATATTTTCCTATAATTCAACGAAATTATCCTATATGTCCTGTATTTCTGTACAGTTTCCTATATTTTTTATTTCAACTGGGGCTTGCGTTTTTTTGTGTGTGTGTGTGCGAAGAGTGCCTTGTCAATCAGTTGAGCGAGGAGAATATAATTGTTAACGAGAACACCCAAATTATTGTAAAAATGAAAATGCTCAAACACCAAGAAAAAAGATTGCTGCTTGAAATACAGAATTTTTGTACAACCATAACTGAGTATCTTCTGGATCACTTACCTAATGATATTCGGTGTCTGAACTCTCTTCTGAGTTAGGACTACAGGTGCTAATGGAGAAGAACTATTACAAAATGCGAGGAAATTAACTGGGCATATCAAGTCTAATGAACTGACAGTGTGTTGATGAGTGGAAACTGTATCAGACTACTGAGCTTCCAAAGTATGAAGCTGGAAACAGGAGTGACATCAATGTATTGAAGGAAAGAACTGCGAAGGAAACTTGAAAACTTGTGAGAGCAGTGCTTGTGCTGCTTCACGGAAGTTCACACGTAGAGCTTGGCTTATCGGAAAAGGCGTGTGTATTACAGATCTGAAAATTTAGCTTGTTGAGAAAACTATTACTGCTATTAGAATTGTCAATGTTTTGAAGCAGTATTGCCATAAACCAGAATGCGTGCCCATAACCAAGGAGCTTCTTACTGGGACTCAATGTGCACTACACTGCCATTGCAAGAAGAGAAGGAGTGATTAGATGCGTTGAAGAAGCAGACTTTCCAAACGTCTACGAGAAAAAAAAATTTTAAAAAAGCGGGAGAAACTATTTAGTGAGCAAGAAAAAGAAGCGGAGAAGGAAGTGGCTGAATCACAACAGCTATTGCAGAAGGCATCAGAAAAGCTAACTCTTGGTATGGAGGCAATATCAGTAGAGAATGCTAATGCAAGAGAGAAGCTGTAATGATTGTGATAATTTGCTGTTTCTCATGTAGCCTTGCTGCCATTTCCGGTCGCGCATGCGGTTTTGCGCGCGCTGTATCCAGTGTTCCGGTTGTAGAAGAAGTGAGCTTGTAAGTAAGATGGCTGAGAATAAAACGTGTCGAGAGGAAATCTTGTGTCATCCGTTACTGTAGTACTGGATTACTACAAAGCTTGCATCTATAACGGCACAACAAAAGAAGATTGGAGGTAAAAAAACTGAAAATGATCGACAGTATGATTGAGACTGGGGGTACAGTAACAAAGCTGATAAAAAAAAGCGTTGTCGGTGTTTCTAAGATAAAGTAAAAAAAAAAGAAAATGATCGACAGTGTGACAGACTGGGAAAGGTGATTCCAAAGTGATAAAATTAATGGCCTCACCAGTCTTAAGCACTTAGTGATGATGTATGTAACACCAATAAAAACACACAAAACTAGTAAATTCACCAACATAAAAATGTATAACTATTTATACAGCCGTTGAAAGCAGTCAATGTGTCAGTGGCTGGTGACAGTCCATAACAAATTTATCAGCACATAAATGGAGCCGTCCTTCCTGCCCCGAACGTGCGTGCCGTAAGCAAAAAAAAACCACGTTGGCTATTTTTCTGAAACAAACATATAATACCCAATACAAATTCCTTCATTAACCTATAATTCCTATTTCTCCCAAATTGTTGGTAAACATTCTTATAATTTTAGACCTGAATGTGAGTGGACACCCTGCGTACATTGTTAGTCACGATTCACTCCACTGTGACAACAACGAACCTCTTCCTAAACGAAATGCCTTCGATGTTCTTAAAAAAACGAGCCAAAAAGGATAGTTCCAAAGAGCTACGAACACCCAAGTAACAAGCTCAAATTGCACAATGCTCTGATCGAATGGCTGAAATTGTCTAAGGTTGGATTTTCTCCCACTGCAATTCACACCACTGGATTGAATTTTGTAAAGACTTTAGTGGATGTATTCTGGTACGTGGACCCTCATCTGCAGACTTTATAGCTGAATGAAGCTGTCTTTTCCTTCTACCTTCAACTGTCTATTAAAGGATACAGTCAACCTGAGCTGTCAAAGCATTGTAAGAAAGCTATTAATCCTGACATGATGCTACAACACGCAGCAATCTTAAGTCAGTTGTTGTTGTCTCCTTGGTTTTGTAGCACGGATTGGAAACTGGCCAGCTTAGCAGTTGTCTGAGATATGCTCCATATTTAAAATCTAAACAACAGGAGGTGGACACTAATCTTGAAGCAACTAGTCCAATTTTGGTAGTGCCGACAAGAGTGATAAGTTACGGTAGTTAGAGCCAGAGATTGCCATCAAGCCTACATTCGTTGCACTCTATAAATTACGGTGGCAAGTATTGAGTGATACTTCGTGTTACGCTACCTGAGAGCCAAATTATCGTAACTGAAAATTTGCCTTATTTCAGTTCTGTGACGTCATCTACAGCCTGGCACTAAGGCAACGGTTCAAAATTGTCGTAACTACTATTTTTGAAACAGAAATAAGTTTTCTGCACTTTCAAAATTGTCGTAACTGTAGGAAAAAACCAATCTGTTGGATCAAAATTATCGTATCTACAAAATTCTCCCTGCATGCAACAGCTTTCAATATGGCGGCGCCCACTGAGGAAGACGTATTAAAACGTGCGCAGGATTCCAATCGAAATCCGCCACTTACAGCACAGGATATGCTAAATGCTATGCTTCGTAAGTAACTACACAGTATCAGGAACACATTGTTATATGAGGAAATAATGAATTTGCAGTGTAAGAGTAAAAAAAACAAGCCAGCAATCTATTATAATGTTGGTTGCAGATACGGTAATTTTGCTTTCACATTGATTATTGCAGAGCCTACAAGAAATGCTGAAAGTGATGAATCGGACAATGTACTCGACGAATACGAACTAAACAAAACGAATATAATCTCCCCGTGTAAAGTTCAGCCAAACGAAAAATCAGAAATGAATTTTCAGATAGTAATGCTTCGATCTCAGATAAAGTAAGTGATTGTTCTGATTATGCCCCAGATTCGGATGACAATTCTGGCAGTGAAGCTGAAGAGTGGAGTAATGGTGACACACAAGGAAATTTAGTTCTTTCCTCCTTTAGTAGTGATGAACAATCTAGCAGTGAGACAAGACCCCCACTGGACGATGCTGAAACTTTAATTCAGTTTAACACAATCAGGAATGGTAACCAGCTGCCTGCAGATGGAGTCACTACCGAGTTAAATCCTAATAACGATATCCCCAATGAATCCAATTCTGAAGAAGCAGAAGAACGTGTAATACGAAAATCTATAAAGCGAAAACGTCAGCCCGAACACTGGAAAAAAATAAAATTAAGAAAGCGCATAATACGGGGAAGGTACGAAAACGTGGTGCCAACATTCGATCAAGGCAAGTACTTGGACAATGCAACAGTGCCAGCTGCAAATTAAAGTGCCCTGAAAAGGTTAGTGCCGAGGCACAATTAAAAAGCAATAAAGCGTTTTGGGAGCAGGGCAAACAGTTGCTTCGTAAACAATTTATTTGCAGCCATGTAATCAGAGTACCGAAAAAAAGAAATACAGTGGCTGCAGCAAGTCGCAGACAGAATACTTATATATACCAGTTTACTGACACTGGCAGGGTTACTGTTTGCAAATCGTTTTTTCTAAAAACCCTCGACGTGTCTGAGGTCATGGTGAAATACAATATTGACAAATCCCAGTGTGGAATTACGTCACCACCACCACCCAAACAAGACAGCTGTAGCAGATGTGTCATACGTAGAAGACCACATAAATTCCTTTCCTCGTATTGAAAGCCATTACTGTCGTGCCCGATCAAAAAAAGAGTATCTTGATCCAAGTCTTTCTGTGCGGCAGATGTACAGATTGTACAAAGAAAAATGCTCATCAGATGGAAGATTCATTAAAAGAATCAAAGTACCGTGAGATTTTTAATGAAAATATCAATTTAGGTTCCCACGAACCATTAAAAGATGCCTGCGATACATGCACCAAATTTTCCGCCATGGAACAACTTTCGGATGAAACAACTTTCGGATGAAAATGAATAGAAAAACAAGACCACCTTCAAAGGAAAACTCAAGCCCGAGATGAAAAAATAAAAGATAAGGCAGACCCAAACAAAGTGACAGCAATTTTTGATTTACAGCAAGTTATGGTTTGCCCGAAGACAAACGCTGGAGCACCGTACTACCTAAGAAAACTCAGTGTGTTCAATCTGACAGTCCTTGAAATAAACACCATGCATGGCATATGTTACACTTGGAATGAGTGTGGAGGTAATTGTGGGGCTAATGAGGTAGCGACGTGCCTATGGAAGTATTTAGAAGAAAAGGACAAGCAAAATAATGAGCGGGTAGTGCTGTACAGTGATACATGCGGAGGCCAAACCAGAAACCGTATTGTGTGCACGGCGATGATCCTCTTTCTAAACCAATGTAGGAATATTAAATCTTAGAACAATATTTTTTTGAAGCAGGACACAGCCAGAGCATGTGTGACTCGATGCACTCTGCAATTGAGCGAGAGTTTCGGAAAAAACATGTCAGTCTACTAAGTGGGTACCAAACGTGCATGGCTGCTGCAAACACAAAACAACCCTATGAGATTTTGGAACTAACACATCTAGACTTTGATAAAGTTAATGGATTAGTAATGAAGGTGAAGGCATTCTGCAGATGCATCACATTGTGTACAAGAAACCTGCAGTATTGGTAGACGATGTGACCGTGATCTTACAGGAAAAGGGGTCGAGAGCATGATTTTGCAAATTATACTATCCCTCAAGCGTACCTAGAACGACTACCTATCACCAAAACGAAACATAAAGACTTACCGACTCTTTGTCAGTACATCCACAGAGATTGTCGTGCTTTTTACGAAAATTTGTCAGTTCAGTGAACTTTGCAATACTTCGGATCATAAAAAAATAAGTTTCAAACACTAGGCCTAACGCCAGAAACACTTACAATAACTTTGAAGTGTTCTAATAACTATATTCACAGAGTGAAATGCAAGTTACGATAAAAAAAGCAACATGTATGCTTAGATCAAAGTTGTTGTAACTGCCTCATACGATAATTTTGCCCAAAACATGGCCGCTACCATGTTTGGAGCAAAACTATCGTTACTGCTTATTCCGTTAATATCTAAGCACTCGCACATTTTTTTTACCACTGATATAAACTGTAATAAATAATCTTTTTTTCTAGCTTTCTTTCACACCGATTGCTCAATTACTCGATTTACAGTAAATTATCGTAGTTTCTTTATTTATTATCTCAAAATCAACTTTTCGTAGTTAAGACATTTTTGCTCTCAGGTAGCGCATGTGGACGACTTTACATTCTCAGAAAACCCGTGGTAGACGCCACTGTATTACCGGGGGGGGGGGGGGGCAGGCGGATAAGTGCGGCACGATGTAAATGTGTTTGTTTTCCCATTCATACGGGACAATAAAGGCACATTCCATGTTAAGTGGAAAAGTTCCGGCAAACTTTACGTCTGGCACATTGCTCATCATCATCAACAGTTATTATAGAAATACCGAGAACAAACATGCTCATTTTTCACACTCGAACAATGCACAAAATGTTTACATAGAAATGTGGCCTTCTTGGTAAAGTTAAACCATCATATCTTCGTTACATTTATAGTTAACTTACAGGGGATTCATCTGCTGCTGATTCAGAAAAACAAAAAGAAATTGATGAAAGAGTCAAAGAAGCCTTTAGTTTGGAGGACCCAGACTTTGTTGTGTATTTGAGAGACCACTTACCAGGACGCCATTCCAAGTACGACCCGTTTTTTAAGGAATGTAGAAAATATTTTAAATTAGTTGTAGAAACAGTTTGTGATGATCGGTGCCATGACAACTTTAAGTATCTTGCTACAGTTGTGTCAGTTAGAGACCTCCATGCTTGTGTAGCAAACAGATGCCCTGAAAACACTCCTATATCCTCAAAACAGTGGCTGTACCTTCAATTCTACTCCAAGAATCCATCTACAAAAACAGCTACTGCAGTTTACCGGAAACTCTGCATAAAATACATGGTACAAAGCCGAATTATGCACAAGGAGCACCCAGACGACCACTACTGTGCAGTCCTCTTCCGTTACTTGGAAGGAGTTTGTTATTCACCATGGAACTGCACGTACAATGGTATTTATGGACGATAAGTATACCTGCAAAGTGAGAGAGACCGTGTCAGTAATGCTCAGCTGTAGGACTTCGGCCTTTGATTTCAAAGATCGTGGGTTCGATTCCCTGCTCTGGCAGTCTGACATACAAGTCCAAAAGGCAACGTAAATAGGTTTGCATCTGAATTTATTTAACCCATCTTCAGCCATTGGTTTTTCCGCACTGTATAAAGAAGGTTCTTGTTTGCCAGGGGCAAAAAAAACGGCTGTTGCGGTACACGATTTTACCAAGTTCTCTGTTGTCCTAAGTGTATTGATAATTGTCAATATTCTTGAAGACCTACAAGCAGGTGCATTTTACAAAGGGCAAGTGTACGTGGGCAACCATTCGAGCCAAATCTGAAAAGCACTCATCATTGAAAGACGCCGTGAGGGATAGTGTAGCACCTATCAAAGACTTGCTATCTTCCATATTTGAAAAACTGGAGTACGGAAGTGAGAAGCTGAACTTGTTTCCTGCTGCAACAGACCATGAACTTGATGCCATTTTGCATACACTAACTTCCTGTGTGGATTCGTCAATAACTGCAAGTGATGTAAAGTCTGCAGACCTCCGGAATAAAATAAAACTGCAGGAGTTCATAAAACAGTACTGCTGTCGTGATCGTCGTCATTCGTTTACAAATTAAGAAATGCGGTAGCTACAAATGAGGCATTTGCAAACCACCACATGTCTTTTGGAGGAAGAATTTAATGACGTTCACTGGCTACCAGGATCCCAACCAAATGATGATGGCCAATACTACCTTAGTTTTTCTGTACTATACGGAAAACTTGAAACTGCAGAAGAGTTTTGTCCGTGTTTGACATCTACTGCGAATAAGAAAGGTCATAATATTTCTTTCAGTACTTCATCACAAACCACAAACACTGTTCGTCGTACCGCAGTATGCTGCTCAGAATGCGACAAACCACATGTCGCCACCCTAGTTCTCAATACCCTCGTTAAGTCACAAAACCAAAATTTTGCAGGATGAGCAAAGAAAGAAATGGGAGAATTAGGAAATTTACGGTTAGGTTTTGCTCCAATTACTAATGCATTGTGGTAACCAGCAACCTTTTTAAACCTACTAATTAAGTAAAATTTAAATTTTTCAAAATTCCGAAAATCTAAAATTTGAGGGACTTACGAGGTTCGGATTTCATTTGTAACCTTGAATCGTGTCATATACAAGTTTTATGAATTTAAATGATCTTAACATGGTTTGAAAATTGGTAATTTGGCGTGCTGTTAGTGTTTTGTGGGATGCTGAAGATTCTTTTACACGTATAGTGCTACGCTGATGGCTTACATATTTATGTTATGTTTCTTACATGTGCCTTAGTCCCTCACACGCTTTTCCATCTCTATGTCTGAGATTGATCGCTGCTTGGCAAGCCTTGTGGAACAAACAAGACGGCAATAAGTTGTGGGATGTTAAAGGACCCTTGCATGTCCACTTTGCTCTTTTAAATGGTTCAAAGAAAGTCTTATTATTATTATTATTATTATTATTATTATACGTGTTTAGGAAACTGTTTTTTCTTATTTATTTTTTCGTTAATGAAACATTTACATAGCAGTAATACCATTGTGACAGGTTGTTCACAAAATGTCAATAACTCACCAAACTTAATGTAACTCCTTAAAATTGTCTTAAGAACTGTGCTACTTAAGACTAGTATTATGTCTTTAACAAAATAAAATATCAGGCTGCAGTTCGGGTATGCCTAACAGTACAGTCGTCAACAGAATTAAGCCTATGCTCAATCATGAAGTAATCGTAAAAGGAATGGTAGTCCTTCTTTAGAACTGCCTTTAATTCTTGTATGTGTTTCCACTTAAAGAGTTTTTAATCTTCAGTTGGCCCTTGTACAAGTTAGGGGGCGGTTCGAGTGACAATTTCACAAGCCTCTTTGGCAAGGGTTTCCATTCATCTCCAAGCATTAGCTTATAATTGATGGTGCCATCAGCATCTCGTAGGTCAGTGACAGTTGGGTATCCTGTCTTTGAGCTAGGGCTGATGGAAGGGTATATGCCTGGATTGATGAGTACTTGTTCAGAAATGAGTGTTTACATACTGAACTTTGTACGGTGACGGGTCTCTTCTTGCAGAAGCAACTATGTCTATGTAATTGGCTGGTGCATTTATCTTAGATTGCTTCACCTTTCTTTCCATCATACTATGAATGGAATCACATTGCATTTCTGTATGTCCTTTTTCCAAAATCTTCTGGATGACTACTACATTTTTCTTGACAGAAAACTGGACTAGGGCATTTGACAGAAAGGAGGTGCGATTTTGGTACCCGCATCCATCGCTCCAAAGTATTACCTCTTCACATTTAGCTGTAACCGTCTTATTTTAGGTAATCAATGATGCACGATGCGAACTAGTCAGCAGTAATGCCTCCTTCAGCCTCATGCCATAAATAGCATTGCACACTATCAGTAGCATTATCAAATATAATGAAATTATGTACCTGTACCTTGGTTTTGTAGTATAATGCCGAGGCATTCAGTTTAGGACTGAGAAGCAATGCCTCCACATCCATTGTTGAAACTTATGTCCCGTTTGACGTTTTTGCTTTTTCAGTGTCCTTGTACATTTCCTGTCGGGCATCTTCCTTTTTGGTGTGATGTGCAGTCCACTCTTCTTCAATTATGTTCCCATACATTATGCAGGTATCCATAGATCTTTTTTTGGGTTGAAAGAGACCAACGTTTCGATTGTCAAATTCACCTGCGAACGTATGGTGTACGACCTTCCAAAGCCATCCTCTTGACGTAAGCTTTATACACATCAGCTTTGGAGTGGAACAATGGCTCTAGGTACATCTTTGAAGTGCAAGTCCGACAATAATGCGATGGCATTTTAGGCAATAAAGTTAGGAATTTCTTAAGGTATTCCACTTCAGCTATTTTTTGTAGCGCACGTAATCTGGGATGGAGGGTGGGGCTTTTATGCATTCCATCTGAAGTGCCATTTTTTACCCAGTTCATGACTGACCATTCCTTCTTCCAAGTGTGTTGAGGAACATTAGCTTACACACTGTGTACTTAATGTCGTTAGTCTTCAAATGATAATGCAGTGTTGTCTAGATTGGACGTCATTTTGACCCCCTTCTCCGTTTAACATCCACTTTATCAACAAGCATGCTAAAGTAAACCTTTCTTTGCGACCAATTCATTTTCTTCCAGTAGTTGTTAAAAATTTCAGAACGGGCATCTTCAGTTATGAGATTACACTTACGTGTATCACTGGCTACGCATTTCTTGCTATCACATGACGGTCCTATTTGCCGTGGTTGTTTTGGAGTCTTCACAGTCTTGTTATTTTCTTTCTTTCTGCCTTCATACGCTTCTCCTAGTTTTCGTTTGAGAATTTGTATACTTTTTTCCCGCGAGGAAGGGTCGGGTTTGTGTTTCCTAGTTCTTTTTGTTTTCTCTATCATAACTAAAGTATTCAGCCATTGGTTTAGGGATAACCATATTCAGAAATTTCGTTATTTGGTTGGAGACTGCTAAAGCCAGACAAGATTGGGTTGTTTTCAGAAAAGCACCTTTCTAATTCGTTTATAACTTTAATCTATGACAGGAAGAAATACATGAATTTTTTTACTAGCGGCAGTGGCTAAACCTACAAGTTCATTGAACCCACAGTCTGTTTACGTTACTAGATAATCTGAAAGATGTTTACTTTTATTTTCACTCTACTTCGATGATTTTGGCAAAGAATCTGTAAAGTGCCTTGCAAAATTCGCAGACGATACCAAAATTGGTGCTAGCTTGAGCATGCCACAGTCCTCTTCTATACGCCAAGCTGATATTGACCGCCTACAAAGTTGGAGTGAAATATGGAAATTGGATATTCACCCCCAAAAATCCTGTATACTTCACATTGTAAATAATAATCCAAATTTCCCTTATCACAATTAGCGATAATTTCACATTTTCAACCCACATCAAACAGTCATAGCTAAAGCAAATTACATTTCTTGCTTAATTGGTCGCACCCTCACATCACGTGACCATTCTATTTACTTTAAATTATTTCTCGCTCTGGTAGGCCCCAAGATTGAGTATGCTAATGACTTTTGGTGCCCTTACTACAAAAAGATTTCACAGCCTTGGAAAAACCAAAACAATCTAACATACAAACAATGTTTACTCTTTCTAAATGTGCCATCGATTTGATGGTAATATGTGCGTTCTGGCATCCTTACCCTATTTAAAATGGAGTCCTACTCTTCGAAAACTCCTTCAATTGCAAACTTACGCAGATACCAGGGGCCACTCGTTGACACTTAAGTTTATTTTCCGTAAACACGTGTATGCAAAAAACATTTTCTTTTCTCGACTACAGCAAATTTGGAACAGCTTACCTGAATATGTGATCTCTGCATCCTCAGTCAATACTTTAAAAACGCATTTGAACAATATTACACGAATTGCTTTGCAAATAACCGGAGACCACTTTCATTTCTTTCAAAAACCTAAGAAATATGCATAAATGAATCATAAAATTCCTATAGAATTGTAGCAGTAGGCCTTTTGCTTCTGAAGCACGTTTGCTATTCTCAGTTGTAATTTGTGTAAGTGTGAGCAATATTTCCACCCACTCCACTCTGTTATCATATAGTTGACCAGTCAGGTACGAACCGGAGTTGCAGAAGACTTACGTTAAAGACTTATTTCTTGTGAAAAAGGTGGTCGAAACGAAGGAAGTGGGCAGAAACCTACATTATTTGGTCAAATTATTTGGCTACGCCGATCAATTTAACAATTGGCAAGATTGGAAACCGATAAAACATACTTAAGTGGAGAAAGTACAAAACAATTTCGTAATAAGCTACACCGTTCTTAAGGATGGGAGGACTATTTATTTACAATTTAAATTTCGTCTTTGAACTCATGATCAGTCTTTTGACTGTCGTTGAATAAACGGTGTACTTCGGGGAAGTTGGAAAAGTCGAAGTACTCTTTCTTATCTTCAAGTTTTGCTTTGCGAGCTGCACAGCGAATTGCTACAAAGAAACTGTCCGTGTCTGTCCGAAGAAATTTTAAGTCGTTTCCGAATGTAGGCTTCAGGACCTCGTAGAAGAAGATGTGCTCCTTGGAAATCGAGAATGGCTTGGCCTACACCCATGAGACGATCGAGCTTGACTTTAACTCGTCGGTGCTCCACCAAGACAACACCACCGGTCAAGATCTTGTCGGACTTGAACTGCGGCGTAGCACATATTGTTTCGGAGTTAGTGTGACTTTAAACTCTCTGAAGCGATGAACGTTCATCAACTTGTAGAAGTTCTAGTCGAAATCTTTGGTTGCCTTTTGTTGGCTGACGGTGTTTTGTTCTGTATGGATTAAGCCCCAGTTCCTGACAGAATATCAGAACTCGGCGCATCTTTGTGAGAACCGTTTCCAACTTTTAAGTACAATCGAAGGCCTCAGATTGACTGAAAGGGATTCTGATTTGTCTCCGGGAACGGTTATGTGCTCTGCTACCAAATGTACTCATTGCTGAGTGAGTAAAGGAGAGCGGATACTCCAGTGGCGGATCTAGAAATTTGTAGTCGGGTCGGTGGCTGGACAGATGCTCAAAATAGCTACCTATATTGTGTTACGAAGCATACTTTTTTGGGGTGGGTAGGTGAGGGGGGGGGGGTGCTAAAGTCAGGAATATGTACACTTTATTTTCAATACAAATATACCTAAAAGGAAAACCGTTCAATTCTTATGTTAACCCCAGAATCAGATCATGTTCACAATTATATGATGAAGTCAAGACGACGGTTTTAACACTTCCAGTAACACCAGCAAACCTGTCGATCACTTCATCCACGCTAAATCTCGGTGTCTATGCAAGAGAGCCAAACCAGTGAAGCAGCCCCGTCATTCTTGAACGTAGCCAAGTCTTGCGGCATTGCCAGGTGAGGTGGATAGATTACAAAACATTGCTGGTGGTCCTCCTGATATATTTCAATTAGTCGTAAATGAACCAAGACAACCAGATTTAAAGTATTTTTCACGTACGAAGTTAGGTGGCAGGTGGAGAAATTTTCGTAAATGATGGCAAGAGAGATTTCCGTGGATTGAGTACTGTGTGATTACAGGTGCAGCCTATTTTTTCGTGTAGACATTTCTCACATACGACTGAATTATCAACATTTATAACAGAAAAAAAAACGACTGAAAGGATAGTGGTTGTCCATTGTTAAGTGATGCTCATGCAGCATTTATTGTTTCAAATGAAAGATACACTGCTACTATAGCTGAAATTGTACTGTATACATACCACTATACAAGGTATTGCACAAAAGGGGAATATAAGTCGCAGAAAAGTAATAGAGGTAAATTTATTGAACTTGTAATGATATCTAAACATGATGACACGCTTAGAAAAAAGTAGATGTTATAAGAAGTGCCAAGTATTTACACCATTCTGTGTAAAACGAACTAGTGCACATTATGGCCCAAGAAACAATAGCAGTAATTAGAGAAGAGGTAAATGTATCCAAATATTTTGCAATAATGGTGGTTGATTCCAAGGATATAAGTAAAACAGAGCAGATCTCCATTATGATAAGCTATTACCTAAATGGCTGTACTTTCTAAAGATTTCTGGGCTTTTGTAATGCCGAATCCTTAAATGCCAAAGCTACGTTTGATTATGTAAAACTTACTTTAAGCAAGTGTGGTAGTAAGTGACTGTGAAGTGACAAGCTGTAATTTCCAACCCGACGTAAGCACACCAGCGCAGGTTAGGCCCAACGAAGCCGGTTTGTTTTACATTTGTCGTACGTGCAGCCACTGTGCTTTTCTAATCTTTACAGCAAACGTAAAGTGTAAAAATGGAAGAAAACTACAGTAGTGACTCTGCTCTAGAAGAGGATGATGATGATGACTTTAGTAACAGAATTTTCTGATATATCTGATACTGACAATGAAGCTAAATCTGTAGATGGTTATCTTATGTAAGTGAGCCATTTCGTGATGCACATGTTCAACAAGTGTATCCATTTGAAAGTGATTATGATTTTCAACCTGCAGTGGTCTTATATAGTTTGACTTCAGCCAGAAAGTGTTTTTTTTTTTGTATTCGGTGAACACTCTTGTGCATGGACAAATAAACGAGCGGACACGTTCTATGAACAATCCTAAAACCCAGCATTCAAGGTGTATGGCCTACAGTGATAGCGCTAGGGGAGGGCCATGGTAGGCCATGAACCACACACTCAGCTCACCATCAGAATATAAAACAAGAAACCTTGCTGTAACTTTGAGCAGACGCAACTATTGTTTCCAAATCGGCATCGGATTTTACAATCTGAACAAGATCCGAAAACGACAAACCAATTTCGTTCTTCCTTGCCAAACCTAGATTCTAAATCATTGATGATACTGTCTAACAATGGAATATATAAGATTCTGAGGTAATACTCTTTTGCAGTATTAGCCGTAGTGTTGAGTCGATTCCGCTTGTTTTCCAACTACTCTGTTTGTTGTGGTAATGGCCATGTCCAAGTTTAGCAGTGCTGCTGCTGTCGACTGCTGGTAAACGGTATTCAAGTTTTTCTCCGCTTCTGCCCTTTTGGACTTTAGTACCCACAGAAACATTATCAACATTACCTACAGCCTCAACCATATCAAACCCTTCAGTTTGCAACGACTGACGGTGATTCAAAGTAATGCTCATTATATCGCTCAAAGCAAGTACAGCTACCAAAACGTCACACTGAAATGCTGGCTAGTAAGCTTCTAGCCTTGGACGTTGTCGAGAAATTGTTCCACTTTGAAATGTGCTCCAATGCCAGTATAATGGAATCAACGTATCCAGAGAAAAAATAATGCAGCCATGGAGTTCCTGTACCTGCAGTTCATGGAGGTGATCTGTACCTTCTTTTTATTCTGTGGAACTGATTTTAGAATACTTTTCATAGGGCGGCGTGCACCATGCGAGAGCAATCTACATCCAAAGTAGCACCTACTCCTGAAGTAACTACTCTTAAAATAGTTCAGAAGTAAAAGTGGAGAGATCATTGCAAATGTACTAAAGAAGTAACTCCTGAAGTAAATCAGTTTGTAAAGAAAATTGGAACGAACAGTTAATTCTAAGCGTTAACATTGACTTGTGTTGTATATTGCCAAAAAGTCAACAGAGAGGAAACGTGGCAACAATGTGGCCGAAAAAGATAAGATGTTTGTTGATAGAAATAATGAAAATTCGTTCTCTCAATCTAGGCACACACGCAAGTTAGGTAACAAATATCACATCAGTTCAATTGTCGAAGACGTAGCGCGATGCCATAGCGTAAGTGTCTTATATCCCGAAGCAGAGTTTGGCACATTTCAGGTACATACTTGGGGGAAAATAATAATGCGGTACAAAAGCTTAAATTGTCGTAAATTAGAAAACAATGACCCACGAACTGCATACCTTTTCTGGTTTACAGTCTAGGGGTGTAATGGGAATGGCGTGGGAGGGCGCGTAAGTACGAAAGTATAATTGTTATAACCACTGTTAGTATTTTCGGCATCGTCTCTAATTGGATGGCCAAGGTTTGGACAATGACAACGTGTGTATTGATGTACGTATCTAGACGTACGCTAGTGTGTCGTCACAAATCTAAGCAACGTTGCCAAAGAAATTATGTGTAAGTCCAATCCACGAAAAATAAGCAAAATGTCAAAATAAAGCCAAAAACTGGTAAAGAGGCCACCAAGTTGAGAATGGCTCGGCCTCACAAAGGAGTGATATAAACTAAATGAAAAAATAAATAAAAACAAATAAAAATAAAACCAAAAACTGAGAAAGATGGGACTTAGTTGTGAAAGGCTTCTCAAAGGAGTGATACGAAATTAAAATATTAGAAAAATTACCACTCAAGCTATTGTTGACTTGGAACATTATTACACATCTGCAAACTAGTTGAGTTGAGTCTAATACAGAATTTTAAAAAAAAGAACTAATATCATATCAAAAACAAAAACTGGTAAAAGGGACAACCAAGTTCCGAATGGTTTGGCCCTTCAAAGGAGTGATATCAACACACCAAAACATTCACCAAGTTAATCACACCGACGGTAAATGAAAACTTGAGCATTGCTACCGAAAGTAGCAATGTTCTAGTTTTCATTTAACCTTCGAACTATTAGTCGAACTATTGCTAGGAGTGATATCAGCACACCAAAACATTTTCCAAGTTAATCACACCGACGGTAAATAAAAACTTGAACATTGCTACCGGAAGTAGTAATGTTCTAGTTTTCATTTAACCTTCGAACTATTAGTCGGTGCGATTAACTTGGCGAATGTTTTGGTGTGTTGATATGAATTCAACATCTCTGTAGAAATCATATGATTCCCGCCTTGTGTGCACTGGATATGTTTGCGATGGTTTAACAATACAGCATCAGCTTCGATAATATTGTCGATGTATTCAATGTCATCATGGACGGCGCACAATTTGAACCTACTAAATAGCAGGAGTAAATTTTCGGGATTTCCGTCCATTTATACTTCTAGGGTAAGTGTAATACGTTTGTAGAAGTCACTACATTTACTATCGTGGTACTTTACTCTTGAGGTGCAAACAAACTGAGTAATTTTCTTCAAACCAACTTTACTCTCGTAATAAACTCACCGACTTTTACTTCTAGGTCAATTTACTTCTGTAGTAGGCCTTCATCTCCGATGGTGGACGCCAGCCATAATGTAGTTTCTTTTAGCCGACACATTAAAGAAGGCACAACATCAGTGACTATTCCAACCAAAAAGGCAACTTCTAAATTTATTTCATTTAAAAATTAGAAAAACTGTCTTTGCTAACACTTCTCCAAACGAAGTTTGTTCCTCTTCTGACGAAACTGTGGTTAAGTCTGCATTTATAGGAAAACAACGTTCGATAGCATCAATAAAGTCTTCTCTGACTCTGAAGCAAGCATATCCACATCCATCCTATATCTTAGAATACATATCATTTGTTCCAATTTTTGCCAAATCAGTGGTTTCGTCAAACATCACCTTGGCCGAATAAAACTTAGCTGCTTTCACTTTTGCTTAATTTTTTTCTGAAATCAGTATCCCCATTATATCAATGTGCTCATTCTGTGTGTGTTACTTATATACGTAGCATTCGCATTTGCAGTTTTTAAATGGTTTTCTTGACTTCTGTCTCCGGTTGCAATATGGAATCTTAAGAGTTCCCTAAAATTGCCTTCATTTTAAACAGGATATTCATCGTCGAACACAAGTGGCCCATCATCACGGAGTTTCCTGAATGGTATATTTCGACGACCATGGAATTCAGTGCTCTGTACGATTGGATGTAGCCTATCATGATTTTCTTTAACTTGCTTTAATCTGCAGCTATCAAGTTGATTTAACAATGTTTTTCTGGGGCATTAAATCTACACACGAAATCATCTGCAATAGCAACAGCAGCTTTGTGATAATCATTTTCTTTGTGGGAAGATAAGTCACCACCTTTCCTGTTTATTTAGCATACTTTCGCAGTGGGATTTTAACTAGTTTCTTTATTGCCTGACTTCCTACTCCTCCACCACGACTTCCATTGCAACACCAAATTTGCAAAGCAAACCCTGCACTACATTACTATAAACACACCATGTAAACTGCTCGAGACACTTATGTGATGGGTGTCTTTTTTCTATTTGGCCTGCTTTGTTATGTTTCGAGGAAGGAAATTCAAAGTATCGTGGTGGTGTCCAGGAATTAATTAAAATGTTGTACCTAGCTACGGCAAATTATTTAGTGCAAATTATTTCCCCTTCCAACCATCTTCAGTGCTCCAAATTCGGTGACTTAGCAATTTCACTATTTTTTTTGGGGGGGGGGGGGGGAGGGGATTGAAAGCTTAATGGCGCATCGACAGCACTATTTAGGCAAACTAGTTTAATGCCGTATGGGAATTAATTTAAAACTTAAAAGATAAAAACTGTTGTTTGAGTGAGTGGAACTTGGTGTGGTTCAAATTCATCGTGTTAAAAATTCGTTCCTTATTTGCTAGAACAGTGAGAGATATTGCTTTGCTAATACACAATTTGTACAAGGTTTGTGTCCCAATGCAACGCGTTGGTGGCTTTCGCCTATCGTACTATAATTAGGATAAGCTGATTAAAACGCAAATAAATTGGGCCTTAGCATAGCGATGTGCATTATCTCTACACTGGCTGGCTGTGAGGTATATTATCAAGTTAATTACCTTGTTAAGTTTAGTGAAACTTGTTCGGCTGGCAGGCTGCTTAAGCCGGTGATGTTATTTTGTTTTTGCTTGAGAGGTAATTAAATAACGGTATTTAAATCCTAATTACGAAAATTTTGGGGCAAGCAAATTGTAAAATTAGGTAGGCTATAAATTTGGAATTAAGCTTAGCTGGTAAGTAATTCAATTATGGTCTCGAGTGGCTTTAGTAATTTAATTTTGCTAAATTGTTAGTATTTGTTACAGCATATTACTGGTTGACATAATTACGTATGTCAGTTGCAGGTGAAATTTGTGTACCACCCGTCATTACAGACGTTACTTTAGCAAACGACGTAGTTGACGTTGCAGTAAATAATAATTTATTTATTAACCCAAATCTGTGCTAACGATACAGACTCAGACGATGTGGCAAAACCGTCTAGCCTGTTTATTGAGTTTGACAATGAATGTGATACGTGGGATAAATACTCAACTCAAATAGATTATTTCTTTAGAGCAAAGAAAGTTGCTGATGTCGATAAATTGGATATTTTGATGGCATCAGTGGGGAGAGTAATGTTTGATAAAATTCTAAATATTATTTCCCCTAAGGTTCCAACCGATTTTTCGTATGATGAATTAGTTATGGCTATTTTAAACGATTTGGAGCCGCTTCCTTCTAGAGTGTCAGAAAGAATGAAATTCTTCAGAAGAGGGGGGGGGGATTGAGGCTTAATGGCGCGTCGACAACTTGGTCATTAGCGCCAACCTCAGTCACAGTGCAGTGGTCCGGGTTGCCACTGCACCACACATTACAGAGATGTTATTCAAACCCCTAATCTAAATCTTGTCATACATCTGTACCTCCTGCAAAAATTAAAAAACACCGGACAGGAGGACAGACTTATCGCCCAACTGACGCGCAATGTCATGCGGAAGATGGAACCGACGACGAACACCATCAAGATGGCGACAATCAACAAGTAAGTGCCGGACCGTAAGTGGCCGTCGACACCAAGAACATTCAGGAGGATCAACCCCCCGCAAAAGGAAACAGTGAGTAAGTCGGGTGTGACCAATTCAGAAGAGCTCAAAAGTCTGATGAATCAATAAATCAATATGTTTCAGCTCTTAAGCTTTTAACTAAACATTGCGATTTTGATAAAATCAAGAATATTAATTGCGAAATGATCAGGGATAGATTCATTGGAGGAATTTTGTCTAAAAAAATTTAAATAAAGCTTTTGAAGAAAACGTTAAGTTTATCAGAAAGTGTCACTTGGAATCTACAGAGGCAGACCAGGTAGAAATATATATTATATAGACCAGGTTCAAACATCAAGTATGTAAATTATGTCACGAAAAGAAACAAAACTTTTAAGTGTCGACCTAACCCAGGTTCGGATATAACTTGTTTTTGTTGCGGACGCGTCTGCCATGTCAAGTCAATATGTAAATACAAGGATTGCATCTGTGGCCGATGTCATATTCAAGGACACCTAAAACTAGTCTGGAGGAAAAGCCCTAGTTCAAAAGCACCAAAAGTTAACTCGAAATCATCTCAGAGTTTTACTCCCAAAAGCAAGGCTAAGAATTAGTACGGCTACCGCAAAAAGGTTAATAGCTTAGCAAAAACGAAATTAGTGATTCTGCAACTGAAAGTAGCGACATTAATAACAAGCTTGATGATTCTAGTAGTGATTTGGAGTCCGTAGAAGACTACTGCTTGCAAAACAACACCATCAGAGCGAGCAAAATAACCGAACAAAGTTCAGAACCAGTGCAAACTAATAGAGTAGTCATTAATCGAATGAAAATATCCAAAGGGTACATTCCAGTCACTCTGAACAGAATCGAGTTACTAATGGAACCAAATTCCAGTGCAGATGGAACAGTCATCTCCATGGACTGGTATAACAAATACTTTTCCAATGTGCCATTACAAAATAGCCCATACTCTATAAACTCGTACACTGAAGGGGAGGAATTAGCCATGTTTCAAGTTAACTTGGAAGTAACTGTAAATGGCCAATCAGAGCATTTAGATGCTATGGTTTCCAAACATTACAAGTCAAATTTATTTGGCAAAGATTGGATCTCTGTATTTCGAGTAGGCAACGATGCCTTTTTTGATCTCCAAACTAAAGTTAAACAGGTTAACAAAGTTAAGTTAAACCCTTCTGTGGTTAAAACAAAGGAGATTGAAGAGGAGTTTCCAGAGCTTTTTGGCCCCGGCTTTGGAAACTTGAAGAATTATAAGGCCAAAATACAGTTAAAGGCTGATGCGAAACCGGTATATCGCCGAGTTCGCCCCGTCCCCCTGGCGTTAAAAGAAAGAGTTAACAGGAAATCCTACGCCTTGTTTGCCTGGGTATTCTGGAGGCTGTGAAAACTTCCGAGTGGGCGACTCCTCAGGTCATAGTTCATAAACCGAACGGCGACATTCGTGTCATAGAGGATTACAAACCCACCGTTAATCCTCAGCTAGAGATAGACCACTATCCAGTTCCCACAGCCGCAGAGTTATTTAGTCAGATCGGGCAGTGATACCTTTAGTTTGATAGATTTGAAGGATGCGTTCTTGCAAATTGAGTTGGATAAGGAGTCTCAAGCTGCTTTAACGATTAACACGCCACTAGGACTTTACTAATGACTTAGAATGCCTTTAGGCCTTGCCTCAAGTCCAGGAATATTCCAGCGCATTATGACAAAAGTCACCAACAAAATTCCTAAGTGCATGCCGTTTTACGACGACATTTTGGTCAGTGGCAAAGGACAATCCCACAACGAATCGTTAACCAACTTTTGACTGCACTCCAAGAGGGGGGGGGGGGAATTGAGGCTTAATGGCGCGTCGACAACTTGGTCATTAGCGCCAACCTCAGTCACAGTGCAGTGGTCCGGGTTGCCACTGCACCACACATTACAGAGATGTTATTCAAACCCCTAATCTAAATCTTGTCATACATCTGTACCTCCTGCAAAAATTGAAAAACACCGGACAGGAGGACAGACTTATCGCCCAACTGACGCGCAATGTCATGCGGAAGATGGAACCGACGACGAACACCATCAAGATGGCGACAATCAACAAGATGCACTCCAAGATGCACTCCAAGATGCGGGTGCTAAACTTCGTATTGACAAATGTAAGCTATCACGGCCTGAACTCAAGTATCTTGGTCACATGATCAACGCTGAAGGTTTACACACCCTGCCAGAAGTTATAGAAGCCATTACAAACGCCCCTAACCCCACAAATATACACGAGTTGAAAAGTTTCTTAGGTTTCATAAACCACTATTCAAAGTATCTTCCTAACTTGGCATATATTCTTGCCCCAGTGACCAGGCTGTTAACACAGTAAAAGAACTTTTTGTTAAGTCTTAAGAAACTAGTGCATTATGATCCCAAAATGAAGCTTAAGCTGGTGTGCGACGCAAGTTCCTGTAGGGGTAGGTTGTAGCCTGATGCATATAATGCCTAATGGTGAGGGCAGACCATTAGCTTTTGCCTCTACAAAGTTAACAAAGGCAGAACAAGGTTGTAGCCATTTTGATCGTGAAGCCTGTGTAGCTTGGGGAGTGAAGAGATTTCACGAATACGTTTATGGTCAAAAGTTTATCCTTCAATCCGACCAGAAGGCTCTTCTATGGATTTTTGGTCGGAAAAAAGGTATTCCCCAAATGGCAGCAGTGACAGTGAGAGTTCAGCGTTGGGCAGTCCTTCTAAACGGGTATTCCTATGATTTTCAGCACATTCCTGGAAAGGAAAATGTAACAGCTGATGCGTTGTCACGTCTCTCCCTCACCAATGTTGAGGAATTTGAACAGAGAGAGGAGCAGTACAACGTATTAGCATTAGAAACTATTTCTAACTTACCAGTTCTAAATGAAACCCTAGTTGCTGAAAGTCGTAGGGATCATATTCTATGCACGGTATTTAGATACGTTCACCATGGCTGGCCCAGTCATTGTGACGACCAGAATTTACTTCCATATTTCACTAGACGTACAGAAATACCAATAGAATCAGATACATTATTTTGGGGATTCCGAGTCATAATTCCTGCAGCTTTGCAGAAACAAATACTAAAAGACTTCAATAGTTCTCATCTGGGAATTGTTAAGTTGAAAGGTCTTGCACGAGCGAAGATCTGATGGCCTTCTATGGATGCCACTAGTGAACGTAAAGTAAAATCTTGTGCTAACTGGCATGAGTTCAAAGAAAATCAAACAGCAGGTCCTAAACACATCTGGGAGTATCCGCTCAAGCCTAATGCCCGTTTTCACGCCGATTTTTGTGGCCTCGTGGATAACTACATGTTTTTGATTATGGTTGACGCCCATAGCACAATTCCATTTGTTCACAAAATGAAAAGCATCACGTCTGAAAAAGTAATAGGTATCATGAATACCCACATTGCAGAATACGGATTAATTGACGTTCTTGTTACAGACAACGGCCCTCAATGATGCTCAAGTTTGTTTCAGGATTGGCTAAAATCAAAGGGTAATCGTCACCCAACAGGGCCTAGTTATTCGCCTTGGATAAATGGGCTGGCCAAGGTTTTCCTTAAAAACTTTAAGAAAATCTATATGGCTGCGAGAGGGGATGGTCTCGGAATACAAGACAGTAATAATGCATTTATAGAATCCAGTAGAATTATGCTAAGTACTCCCACTCAAGCAACACCAGCAAAACTTTAAATCGTGAGTTCAAATCACGACTTGATTTGTTGCTTCCGGAGCCAATAGCGAAAGTGAAAGAGCGTCAA